>PVJD01002127.1:60192-218684 GCA_004026545.1 Mormoops blainvillei | reverse complement strand
GAGTGCCCGGAGGACAATCTTGAAGGACCCCAAGAGTCTGAGGAGATCAGCAGCATGCAATGGGAAGAGAAAATGGCTCCAACTGGAAAGTGACAAGAGGAGCTAGATCTGGAGGAGACCATACAAAGCCCTCCCCTGCCCCCATTTCAGAGGACATATGAAGAAGGATGCTGTTGCCCTCCCATAACAGGAGTGGGAACACATGAATCTTAGTCTATAGACTCAGACAGTCTGGAAGGACACAATATTTTACAAAAATCAACTTAATTTTGATCCTGAGCACCCTCCTACCAGGAGGAAGGAAAATCGTCCCACCTTTTGTTAGGATCCTTCCATTTCCTGAGGTTCAATAATTGTCTCCAGTGTCTCGCTTGGTACCAAGGTGACATGGACTCCCTTTCAGAGCACTTCCTCCTAAGAACCCCCCAGCCACTGCCTAGTCAGTGTGGTCCTGTTGGGTCTAACACCCTGCTGTGTGGCAACAGTTTGTCTGAGTAGGAGCACCCAGATATACTGCCAGCCTCCTGGGTGAACTGCCAACCTACTCTCCCTGAGGTCTTGCCACTCTTGGGGTACTTAAGGGATCATGGTATAGGTCCCTCTGTCCAGAGAATCCATATAGACATCCCTCTTCATCATAGCCTGGATGAACCTCTCTTCCACTGGGGGAACCTTTCTATTCTCAAACCCTGTATCCCTTGGCCACACCAGAGGCTTTACTTCATCTGTCCAATGGAGTGGATGTCTGCACTCGTCTTAAAGAAACTAAATTGAATTAATTGCTATACTTTAAGTCAGGAGATTTTATAGAGACTTACAGAATTGTCTCTCCTGTGAAAAGCTTGAAGATCTGACCTGACTTGGGCCAGATACGTAGCTGACTGTTCCGTTCAGACAGAGTACGCATTCTTTCCTTGGCCCCCGCTCCGCTAATTATATTGACACCCAGCCTGCTTCCTCTGTGTTTTGCTTTTATCTCACCTACTGAATCCTGCAGAAGTTTGGTTTTTCAATACTTAGCTTAGTCCACAAGCCTCTAATCATGAGTCTCCTGCTATAAAGCTCTGAGATGAAGAAGGAAGCACAGACTTTCTACCTACTTGAATGGCGGAAAATGAAAGAGAAAGGAAAAGAAAAAAATCCAGAGAGATAAAAACAAATCAATATTTTAAATGACGCTGCCTTCCAAATATTAACTGCAATCATGCTAGGGGCACATAAACATATTCTCTGAGCTTCTCAAATGTCTCAAAGCCCATCTCCTTGAAATCAAGGGGGTAAGAAAACATTCATATACCACCACCCTCCCAATGTAACAAAAGGACTGACCACCAAGTGCTATGAGACCCACATTGCAGTGAAGTCCAGGGGCTATAGAAGGACTTCACAGGGTGTTGTCTGGTGGGGGAAGGTTGTCTCGGTGTCTACAAAGGGCTGAGATAGTGCCTGTCACACCCTGGGCACTCAGTCAGTGGGAAGCCTCATTATGTTAAAAGTCAAAAACCCATAACATCGTTTAATTCTCATAATAACCCTGCAAGACCACCAGTGCTACGGGTGGGAAAACTGAAGCTTCAAGGGGTGAAGTTAACTGATCCACAGTCCCAAAGCTTGTGAGGGGCAGAGAGGGGAATTAGGTCACATATTCTAGCTGGGACTTTTTACATTACTTCCATTGAGTGAAATAACCAATGACTCCAGTGGGTTTGGGGGTCCCGGATACTCCGAGCCATGGGTGGGCACCAGCCAGGAGCCCTTGGCATTGGCAATGAGAGCTTCCGGTGTGGAGAAGCATTGGCAAGAAGTCTAAAGTGGGGGTTAAGAACATTGACTAGAGCTGGAGGGCTTTGGTTCAAATCCCTGTTCTGCTTCTTCTTACCTGTGTGATGTGAGGCAAATTACCTAACTTCAGCATGCCTCTGTTTCCCCTCAACAGTGTCCCCATTGGAGCTAGTGAGAGTGACACCCTCACAGAGTTGCTGAGTGTTTCAGAGGAGCTGAAATTTTCAATGCACTCAGCACAGTACTTGATACATAGTAAGTGCTGTGCAGATGATTGTGGCCTACACATGCCCGTGTCATGGCCTCGTGCCATGGCCAGCAAGGTCACACTTGCACTTGGAAAGTGATCTTGCTCAGCACGATGACTGTGTCCTCCCTCAGCTCCTGGGGACAGAGGCTGTCCTCTGGAGGGTTTCCCTCTGCAAGGCCCCTCTGATGTGGCCAGACCTCTCCATCACCACACTCTGAATTGCCCAGCCACCAGGAGCAGACCCAAAGCAGGGCCAAGGCTCATCATTAACCCTAACACAGCGTTCAGTTCCAATGACTCCTTTTCAGCTTGTGTGGCAGAACTGCCTTAGGAAACGACACATGTAGGGATTTCGAAGTGTGTGAAATTCAACCGCTGGAGAGACAGTGGGAGAACCTGGTGGTTGCAGGGGAGAAGGTGCAATATTTTGGGGTGGGACAGCTATGGGGTATCTGCGCTGACATCTGAGAGCTGAGGGAAAGGACTGCAGCAGGAGGATTCGGCAGGTTTTGAAACAGTGGCACAGTGGCAAGCATGATGGGTGGCAGGGGAAGGGGACAGAGACTTCTGAAAGCAGACAAATGGCTATGAGAAAAAAAGACTGGAGAAATCCTGGGGACATGGGCAAGTGGGGCTTCAAGAGCTAACATACAGGCCAGGGAAGACCTGGGCACTTGGCGAGCGCAGGTACCCAATCTGCCTGTCTACCCAGGAGCTCCAGCAGGTTAGACGTGAGAGCATGGTTTGAGGCATCAAGTTCATGATATTTGAGACTCAGATTTTCCATGTGTTAGCCTCCAGAGACTACCACCTCCATGGGACTTTCTTCATTTCCTGGGAAGGCAAATTTCCAACCATTTGTGTCCATAAAAAAATAATCTAGAAAAAAGAGAAGGGTCAAAAAGGATAATATTTGAGAACATGGCATCTAAGTGTTTTTTGTGGTTAGAGAGGAGAGTGGGTTGTTTTTCAAGTCAGAAATGGCCTTTAGACATCAGAAGAAGTTCCTCCCAAAGCATGATGTCCTAGTGCCCAAAGGCAGTTGCCCCCCACCATGCTGCTGCCGTCATCTGTTTGTGGCCCATTACAGCAGCCACAGACCTTTAATTGTCCCTCCAAACAGCTGTCTGACCACCCTACAGAGCCCACAAAGCTGAGGCTTTGTACCTGTGTCACATGGAGTCGAACCTTGTGCCCTCAGCCTGACCAGGGAGGTCATCTCTCCTCCAGGATGGAGCTGGGGTTGTCGTGGGAATACCAGCAATAGAAGAAAAGCAAAGGAGACTCAACTACAGGGCCCTGAAGCCCTTACTATGTGCTCCCGACTTCACATCCATGACTGCATTGTACCTCCACAAGAAAAGTGATTCTGTAAGACAGAGGGTCCTATCCCCTCGTGTCAGATGAGAAAGCCACAGTCCTGTGAGGGACTTGCCTGAAGTCTCATCACCAGTAACTAGTGGACGTACAATTTGAAACCATGTCGGCATAGCCCTAAATCCTGTGATCTAGACTCTTTCCCTGAAGCCTTGGAGAATGACTTTTCCAAACTCAGTGTGTCTGGCCATGGCCAGTTAGCTCAGCTGGTTAGAGCTTCGTCCAGATACACCAGGGTCAGGGATTTGATCCCTGGTCAGGGCACATACAAGAATCAACCAATGAATGCATAAATAAGTGGAACAAGAAATCTATGTTGCACTCTATCCCCTTTCCTCTTTCTCTAACAGTCAAGTAAAAACTTTTTTAAAAAAGAACTCAATACATCTGAAAAGCCTCATGTGCTTACTACCTTCTTTTTTATTTCTGAGTATCAAACATTTATTGAGCACCTATTATGTGCCAACCACTATTCTCATAAGACGCCGGGAGAGATGGACCATGTGGCTCCATCTCACAGGTGAGAACACCTACCAGCCAGGTGACAGAAGTTGTTTCCTTGGCAATGCCCTCTGCCAGACTGGACCACAAGCAAATGCGTAGCCCCAAGGAAGGAGAAAGAAGAGCAAGGACTGAGCTTATCTCTAACACCTGTGTGTTTTCACCCCTTCTTTCCAGTTAGCCTTATCTGTCCATTCTTCTGGAAACCTGACTGAGGACAGAAGCACATTTGAGAAAGCCTTTCATCTGCCTTTTCCAAATCCTCCACACAACAATTCCTGTGGCACCCCAAGACTTTACCTACTATTCTCCCATTTTTCCAGATGGAGAAACTGGGATGAGGGTATGAGTCTGAGACCACACAGGAAGCAAAGCCCACGGTGCCCAAGAAAGGGGCCTGGAGTTCCAGACTACGGGACCGCCTCACTATCTCAGCTGTGCCCCCATGCAGACCCCACAGCCTGAGAGACAAGTAAATAGGTCATTTTACTCACAACGATGAGAGGTGTGGACACTGCCACAATGAAGCAACTGCAGACCCTTCTCAGGCAGCTCCAATTATAACCTGTAGAGTTGTATCAGGTAAGATTGAAGCCCAGGAAGCTTGCCAAACTGTGGCCATGAGCAGCTCCTTTTTCTCCACCCAAGGAAAGATGTAGACCTTCATACATGAAGCTTGTAATTTGGCAAAAAGTGAACTTTCAAAACCCAAATCTAAGCAATTTCTTTCCTTAAAATCTTTGAGGACTCTAGCCCACTCGTTACCATCAGGGTGATGTCCAAGCAGCTTTGCCAGATGTCGGGAACTGGCCTTAGCCAGCCTCTCAGCCTCGTCTCCCTCCACTCCTCCGCACCCACGCTGTGTTTCCATCAGGACAAGCGGCCCACCCATCCCAAAGCACTCCGTGCATCACAGTGACTCAGTCTTTTTGCTGCTGCTCTTCCCCATCTCGGAAATTCATAGCTTCCCTTCTATAACTGGACAACATGACCTCAAGTCTCCAGATGGATACCTGGGCATCCCCTCACCCTCTGACACCATCCTTACACTCCACCCAACCACCATCACTACCACGCAACAAAATCCACAGCCATCACCCTGCCGCTCCCCTGCCTCCCACATCACACGCACGCAAGCCCAGGTCTCTTCACTCTGGCATTTGAGTGAATGACTTATTTGCCTCTCTCTCCACCAGACTATGATCCCCCAAGGGCAGGGACTGGGTCCAGTCAGACTCTGGTTTCCCGGTGTCAGCATGGGGCCCAGCAGTGGGCTCCACCTAGATGGCTGGGCCAGCGGTTCCCTTTTCACGGAAAGACTGAGATCAAAGACATTTTCCTCCTTGCTGGACCTATAGGACATGCGTTGAGAGAGGGAGAGAAGTCAACAAAGTGCCTTGGATGCAGTGGTCCTTTCCCTTGGAATCGCAGTCCTAGTTAAAGAGCAGAAGTGACTCATTTTAGCATTGTCTAACATGACTCCCTTTCCTCGTCTGCTCTCACAACCACCCACATCTGATCTTTCAGCAAATCCACTGATGGGGGCCACTGATAAAATACATCTTGGACGCGAGTACTTTCCACTGTTTCCAGCACTGACACGCTGGTCCAGGCCACCCATCTTTCATGTGGTTTGTTACTGTTGCAACCAAACCGTTCTCCCTGCTCCCATTTGCCCTCCACTCAGCAGCTGGAGGGTGGTTTCTTACAAATTGAAAACCAGATCATGTTTTTCTCCTGCTCAAAACCTTCCAGTGGCTTCCACTCCCACTTAGAATGAGATTCAAACTCTTTCCCACGGCCTACAAGGCCCTCAGAACCGAGCTCCAGCCCCATCTCTGACCTCACAGCCTCACTCTCTCCCTCCCTCATTCTGCTCCAGACACAGTGGCCTCTTTGACACCCAAAATACGCCCTAATTTTTTCCAACTTGCCACCTTTCTGACTGCTCTCCTCTCTGTCTGGAATATTCTTTACCCAAAATTCAATGCTCCTGACCCTTCATTAGTCAAGAATCTTCTCCAATTTCATTTCTTTACAGCAGGCTGGCTCAGTCACCTCATCTAAAACAGCATGCCCCTGGCCTCCACCCCCTCCTCCATTTTTCTTCAAAGCAATTGTCTTCAGCTGAAATTATACATTGGGTTCTCATAGTTGTGGCCTCACTCTGGTGCTTACATGTCAACCCCGTGAGAGGCAGTGACCTGGTCATCTTTTTACTAATGAAATCCTAGCCTCTAGACAAGTGTTTCGAACATAGTAGGCACTTAGTAAATATTCATCAAATGAATGGGCAAATGAAAAAAGAAAATGAATGTGGTGTATATTTTTGGACAAGGTTCTGAATCCTAGCTTCACTATGTAAGTGACAGGATGACACTTAACAAATGACATAACTCTAAGACTTATTTGCCTCACACGTACCCAAAGGATTTGAGGATTAAGAAAGGGGACTAGGGGAGAGTGTAGATAAAGGGGGGCACCACGAGGGATGCTTGTAGTGTTGGAACTATTGCATATCTTGAAAACAATGACAGATACACAAACTACATATGTGATAAAACTACACAGAACTAACTAAACACACACAGATAAGTACAAGTAACACTAGAGAAATATGAATACAACTGGTAGATGGTATCAATGTCAACATCCTGGTTGTGATATCATACTACAGACTTATAAGATGATGTCATTGGGGGAAACTGAGTATACAGGACCTCTCCATATATTTTTTACAGCTACATGTGAATCTTACAGTTATCTCAAAAATGCCAATTAAATATTAATTCAATTTAAATTAAATTAATTCATGGGGGTGTTCTGTGTACCAAAGCACTCCGCTCACAGACTGGCACATAGAATTGACTAAATGTGAGTCCCTGATTCTAAATACATGTTTCACCCTCTATTGGTTTCTTAATGTTCTATCACTAAAAATGACCAAAGTGTAGCTATTAGTCTCTGCTAGCCCACTCCACACTCCTGACTGAGATACACAGCTTCTAGCTTCACCTTGTCCCTGGTGGAACATTTCTCATAAGGATGCGCATTCCACCAGCAGGCATGTCGGGTGTGTGTGTGTGTGTGTGTGTGTGTCAGAGAGAAAGAGAGTTTAAGAGGTATATTGAGTTAGGTGGAAATTAGAGAGTGTCTCCTGGCCCTTCCTGTGTCTTTTCCTAACCATTGCCAAGTTGTTGCAATGACTTCAGGTGACTTCTGTCTCAAATTTTCTGCCTTGCAGTGGCAACTGTGGCACAGAATCCACCATGGTCAGCCGAGCCCTGCTATCCTGCAAACCCCTGACAGATTTCTCATCCAGGAACAGAGAGTCTTGACCTGACCTCTCACCTATGCACCAAAGCCTGAGCCCCTTGAATTTGGTCAACACGTCCTTCTTGGGAAACTTGAATCAAGTTTGCATTTGCCAGTTTTCTTTTTGTTTATATTTTACTCAGTTTGACACTGATTCTGAGGAGCATTGTATCCCACAGTGAGGCCCAGTTATAAAAGCTGGTGAATTCTCCCCTTCCATTTCTACCTGTTCCCATCTCTTCTTTCTCCCAATAGCCTAAGGCTGAGACCCCCAAATTCCCCGATGTTAAAGTCTCAGTTTTCCCCAAACTGACTATGAGTCTGTCTGTCTGATGAGTACTAACTGTTCAGAGAACAATAAGACACATTTTCCTCCCTTGAAGCTCCTACAGGTTCATGTAGAAGAGGTAAGAGAGAACAGACAATTCCCAAAACTGGGTATGGAGGTGTTACAAGATGCTACAGGAGAGTAAGAGAAGGAAGGAGAGGCTGAAGACATCAGGGAAGGGAGTCTTAGAGCTGAGTCTTGCAAGATGTGCAAGGACTGGGCAAGGACATCAGGGGAGGAAGTGCTTTTTTAAGGAAAGGGACCAACAAATTCTAAGGTCTGGGTCAGCACAGCTGTTTTTGGAAATACCGGGATGTTGGTACAGCTTGAACATAAATTGCAAAGGATAAGCATCCAGAGATGTGGTTGAGGGAAAGAGCTCCTATATCAGGAGCTTGGATTTCTTACTTAAAAACCAATGACGTGGAGGAATTAGTAGTCTAACTCTTAGACAGAAAAAAACCAGTTGTCTGGAAATGTCAGTAAGACACGGCTGAATGTTACCTGGGTGCTGATTAATTAACAATAAGTCATACGACCTCCCACAAACCCCATATCACTGGTAGGATATTGCTTAATAGAACTGATCTTTTGGATTACCAGGGTGTGAAAAGGTGGGGGCCACAGGTGAATATCTATTGCTGCTTAGCTATAAACTCTCACAAAGAAAACATCAAAGTGACTCACGGTGAAAGCACTTCGACCATGAAGCTCATTCTCAAGGTTGCCATTTTCGTCAAGAAAAAGCCATATCCTTGTGTCATTCGGCCAATGCATCGGGCATCTATCTATTCAGCAGATGCTCTTCCCTCAGACTGGGTGCAATTGGCTTCATTATTTCCCGGTCCAGTGCATGTAGAGGAGAGAATGCAGTGCAGGCTCACCTGTGTTCGCATCCCAGGTCTGTTCTGCACTGACCATTTCATCAAGGGTAAGGGACTCCTGAGCCTTAGTTTCCCCGTCTGCATTACAAAAATAATCATCCTTGCCTTCAAGAGATGTTAATTAATAGAAAGCAAGGAAAGCAGCCAGTAAAGAAGAGGTTCTCAAGGAGGGAGATATGTGTTACTATTGCTGGAGGCAAGTCCTGTGTTCAGCCCAGATTTCAAAAGGGGCGGAGAGTAAGGCACGGGGCACCTCAGAGAGCTGACCTTGTGGTTATATGTCATTCTAAGGCATTCAGTGGCTCAGCCAAGGAGGAGCTGGCAAGTAGCTGGCCTTCTTGGCCTGAGCATCTGCCTTCCTTGGGCTGTTTGGCTCACCATTCAGCTGTGGGGATGACTGCCCATCACCTGGATGACACTGGGATCGCTGTTAAGGGGCTTTCCCAGGGATCTGAGGTTGGAGGGTTGAAGAACAGTCCTGGGAAGCAAATATTTGCATAAGTCCATTTAGGAACCTAAAGTTATAATCATTCCCCTTTAATGAGGGACAGAAGCAAATATCTCCAAGTCCATTGCAAATGAACATACCCTGGAAAGAAAAAGCAGGGAATGGAGATTAATGGACATTAAGTGGCTAACATCCATCAGTGTAGCCCATCTCATCTTGGGCAGGAATGGGTTAAACAGCATCGGCCCTAAATTCAGTTTAAGTCCTGAAGTCAGGACGTGTAATGGGACTATAGAGTTCTTCTGCTTGTACCTCATAAGATACTGATTCTTCCTGCCAAGGGGGACAAAAATGCTCTTCCTAGGGTCACAGTAGAGAATTATTACACTGAAACAAGACATATTATTCCAGAGAGAATGCAGACCAGTGTTTAGATTGAGAAAACAAAAGCAGCTCCCCACAGCCATTGTCAGCAAGCAAAGGAGGCAGGCAGCATTTTAGAGAGTTCTCTACAGGGAAAATTCAGCTTCCATGGAAATCAAATGAAACACTGATTTGAAAAAATATAAGCACTCCTATGTTCACTGCAGCGCTATTTACAATAGCCAAGATTTGGAAGCAGCCCAAGCACCCAACAGTAGACAGGTGGCTAAAAAAGCTGTGATATATTTACACAATGGAATACTACTCAGCCATGAAAAGAAGGAAATCTTACCCTTTGCAACAGCATGGATGGGCCTGGAGGGTATTGTGTTGAGTGAAATAAGCCAGTCAGAGAAAGACAAGTGCCACATGATTTCACTTATCTGTGGAATCTAATAAACAAAATAAACTAACGAACAAAATAGAAACAGACTCATAGGTACAGAGAACAAACTGACAGCTGTTGGGGGTGGATGTTGGGGCTGAGTGAAAAAGCTGAAGAAATTAAGCAAAAAGAAAAACAAAAAACCACTCATATATACAGACACCAGTATGGTGATTACCAGAGAGAAAGGGGGTGGGGAGAGGTAGGAGAGGGTAAAGGGGGGATACATGGTGAGGGAAGGAGACTTGGCTTGGGATGGTGAACACACAATACAATATACAGATGATATACTAGAGAACCGTACACCTGAAACCTATATTATTTTATTAATCAAAGTCACCCCAATAAATTCAATAAAATATTTTTTAAAATCAAGTGCTAAGAGCAAGCCCTTCTGGAACCTCCTTTGAGGAAGTCCTTAAGCAAAGACTAAGACTCTCTAAGAGTACCAACAAAGACTCTGAAGGAACAAGCAGGCGTCTCAGGATCCATTGCCTGGGATAAGATAGCATGAAACACACCAGGGGACAGCTGAGAAGAGAATCAAGAGGGGCTCAGAGCCATGGCACCAAGGCTGTGCACAGCCCCGTCAACCTGAGACAGGTGTGGAGGCACGCTGCTCAAATCTCGCTTCAGGAAAAAACTTGCCATCAGCCACAAGGAGAGAAGGCAGCTGATAGTCTCCAGCCAGAGCCCTCGGCTTTCCGGCCAAGGCCACATTCTTCGTGAGCACCCTCTAGCCAATGACTGAGTGCGATGAACTTGGCCACTGCTGCTCAACGGGAACTCCTTTACCAGGTAACCTTTGCTCCAGAGCAACCAGTTGGGTTGGCAGAGACTTAGATCAGATTCGTGATCTGAGGCTCTTCCTGACTTGGGGCTCCCTCTTTCCTTTTGTCATAGATGTTTCCTTTGCATCACAGCCTGAAGGCTTTCTCTGACCAATTCTGCTTCCTCTGCCTGCCTTGTGCAATCGCCCCCACCCCCTATGAACGCTTATACTCCTAACTCCGTCTCATGGGCTGCTGCCCAAGAACCCCATGGAAAAAAACATGTTACAGTATTTAATACTATTAACACCTTACAAAGTAGATGGTAATGGCCCAATTTTATGAAGTAGGAGATTAAGGATCAGAGAAGTAAATGCGAGAGCGGTAATTCAAACCCAGGTCTGCTTCGCCGGGAGAAAAAAATCAGGAGACGACATTCCCTATTCAAATTGTCAGTAGTCAGAAGAGTTTCGCCAGTATTATCTTTGTCTGAGAGAAGAGAAGACAAAAACTCAGAAAAAACAAGATAACTGTTCTTTTGCCCCTTTGGGGATTCGTCTGGATAACAGAGAGCTCTGTGTAGAACTCCAGTCCCTGAGGCTTTCGAGAAGGAGCTGCAGTCAGTATGACAATCGCATTTCTGCGCACGGAGGCAATAGGGTGGCATCTACAGGCCCTTTCTCAGAGTAATATTTTTAAATGCATAAAATGAAATGTGTCAGATTGCAAAGGAAACCAATTGCATTAAAATAAAGCTATCAAAATACTGTTTCGAATCTGCAATATGGTGCTATATGTACTTCTTTATTAACACTTTAAATAAGATTTAGCAGCAGGTCTCAAAGTAACATAATTTCGAAGTACTTTTGCTCTGAAGAGATATTTTAAGATGTCTACAACTCCCATGTGATGTGAAAAAATTTATATTTTATATTGTTGGCAAAGTCACAGGTCATGCTATTATGACTGGCTTGTTGCTCACATTCATAATTGAAAATGTGCTAAATTTCAGTTAGAGATTAGTGAAAACAAAGATGTAATTTATTCCCATGTAAGTTTACGAACTTTAGATTAAGAAGCCCTTCAAAAAATTCTAGTAATACCTGAAGAAACCACGAGGCAAATTCTAACACACTCAAAAATTTTATAATCATCCCCAAAGAGGCAATGAGCTTCAGGAATCACTAAGGGATCCCCAAGAATAAGTTCTACCAAATAACTTTATTCATTTTTGTGATAGGATAAGAGACTAATAGATTGGGAAACACCACCTGTTCTGAAAGGCCCTTGACCCAAACCCTCATGATATTTTGTAGCTAAGATAAAGAGATGCGAGCGGGACAGGAATGCAGTCAGCGGGCTTCCTCATCAGCTCAGCCCGTCTCCAAAGGGTCAGAGCCAAGCTGGGGAGCATGTGCAAATTGCATCCCCGGGGACTCAGGCCGGTGCTCTGGCTGCTCCAACAGTTTCTTGCAGAGACTTGGATAAGGACCCAGAAAACCAGCGGAGCCAATTCTCAAAAGACATGAAGCCACGAGGCTTGGTAGATCCTCTGGGTAGCAGAATCAAAATCCAACGTGATGCTGGGGAGCCTGGAAAGAAATTTCCCCTCAAGAAGGAATTTAATAAACATGGGTGCAAAGTCAGATACTGAAATTTACATACAGAGCTGCAGCTTCAGAGGATGGGGAGGAAGAGCTTACGGAAGGACATGTGGTGCTAAAGACTTAGGGATGCAATGTCTGTCACAGGTGTAAGCCTGTGCTACCCTCCTCTGAAAGCTGCTGTCCAGAGGGAGGGAGGTGAGACTCTCTTCTCTAAACTGGATGGCCCAAACCCAGGGGTGGGTTGGGATAGGGTGGGTGCTAAGAGTCATACTCCAAGGACTTGTCATAAACATGATTGTACTTGGAGGACAGCCGAGGGACCCAAACTCCATGGTATGGGAGTAATCGTTTAAGCCACCAACAGCATTTGGTCTGGTAAGTAGCACTTTTGGAAGGACAGGGACAGGGAGATAAGATCATTTTCCCCAAAAGACATTATGTAGATCTGGGATCAGAAAACATTTCCTGCCAAGGGCCAGACAGTAAATATTTTATGCTTTGTGGACCCATAGCACATCTGACTTCTGTCATAGCTACACATTCTGCCATGGCGTGGCTGTGTTCCAGCAAAATTTTATTTACAAAAACTGGTGGAAAGTCAGATTTGGCCCCTAGGGCATAGGTTGCCAACACCTGACGTAGAAGGAGGAAAGTAACATTTACTTAGCATCTACTCTGTGTCAAGCATCTGCACGTTATCTCATTGACTCCCCATAGAGCTCCTACAATGTAGGTACTATCGCCCATTTTACAGATGGGAAAACCGAGACTCCGTATGTTCCTATACCTGCATATAACTTAATAACTTCCTATAGTTGTTATTAAGAAAACTTGCCCCCAAACCCCACAGTTATGTGATAGCCCTGGGATTCTAACAAGGTTCCATCACAGTACTCCCCTGAGATTTGGGGGTGGAGAGGGGGATTTACTTCCGGCATAATTCATCATCCTAGTGAGAACAAACAGTACATCTGAAAGAACCACCGAGCTCCAGAAATGTGCTGAGAAACACAGACCCTGATTCCAGCCTTGGGGAGGAGACCTGGGTCACTGGATTGAAAGCTGTAATGAAGTGACCTATGGTGACCCCTCTTTATGGGAACAAACCCCCCCCCCAGGCTTTGTCACATTGTTTCAAGTACTTTTTTTTAATTAGATGATTCATTAGCCACAGAGATATTTTCCACAGCGCTACTTACCACAGTGCTTCCTGCCAAGCACAAGGTCAGAGGCAAGGGTCTCTGGATAGCTGCAGCATCAGGGTGAGAACAATGCAATAACATCTCGGTCCAAACAGATTTGCTTTCCGCTCCCCCTTCCCCTCTGCGTCCTCTCCTTTCTCCTCACAATGTGTCCGCTGGAAGCCTCCCCGTAGCGCTCCAGGCCACCTCTGCACAGCCACTCCCTCCTCTGTCTCATCCAGGCTGCCATTATCATACCCCCTTCTCAGGAAGACCATCCCAGTGGCCCACACTGCCCCTCACTCATCACTGTGCCCCAGTGTCCAGAGTGTATGATAGATAGACACACTCAATCAACATGTTTCATTCAGCTTCACTTAAACACATCTCAACCAAAGGCACTCACCTTCGGTTCCCATTTAACTTCAGTGGCCATCGTTTAACGAAGAAATTGGGCTCTGAAAGGTGCCTAGCTTGAGGCAGCAAGCACTGATGGCGCCTGCTGGAAGTCAGGCCTGCTCTCCCCACGCCCCCCAAGCTCTGCCTCCTTCCTCCACCTTGGGCCTGGGGCAATAGTGCTGTGTTGCCAACCTGCACAGCCTTTCTTTAGTGATTTTGGAGAAGATTGATTTTTTTTTTCTGATTTCAAAGCAATGACTATGTCTAGAGCAAACTGAAAGTAAACTAACTGGATAGATCAATCCTGCCCTGGACCCGCTCTACTGTTTCGTTGCTAGAATCACCTCCCTCAGGGGGTGATTCTATTCACCAGCATCTTCATAGACCCAACGCAGTGTGAAGAAGAAAGGAAGGTTCTGAGGTTAAAGCCCGGTTCTGCCGTTTATCAGCTGTGACCTTAGACTGCTGAATCTCCCTGGGACTTGATTTTCTTAACTGTAAAATGGGGTTAAGAATATCTATTTTTGTAGGCTTGTGAGATTAAGAGAAATGACAGGCCAGGAAAAGCATTTGTAAAATGTTCACACAGATGAGATAGATAGTGGATTGACAGACAGATGACAGATGATGATGATGGATAATAAGGATAGATAGATAGATAGATAGATAGATAGATAGATAGATAGATGATAGGAGCATGTAATAATAAACTCATTTTGTAACTTGAAAAATTGAATGGTAAGAGCTCAGCAGAAGGAGGAGTAATGCTATCCACATAAACACCTATCCTCTTTCTGGATGAGGACCTGACACTCAGAGACATTAGATAACTAGCCTAATGGCACACAGCTAATAATTGACTGGGTCTTATCAAGCACCATGCACTTACACAGTGCCTGTCATGCACTGGGCACTCAGTGAGCTTTTGCAGACTAATGAACTGAAGGAATGGTAGGATGTGGTCTGAAAACCAAGCAATGTAATCCAGGAACAATGTTCTCTGGTCTTCTTCACACAGAGCCATTCTTGCTGCATTTTATTGGGATCAACAGTCTTACATGCGCTTTAGTGACTCCAGTGGGAATCATTTCCATAGCCCTGAAACTAACGGAACTCATTGTCTACAGCTTTCTGAAGTAAGAGAGGCTAGGGCTCAAGAACATAGGGATTTTAACTGTTCTAATTTAATGCTGATCACTGTTCTTAAACAAGTAAAGTTCCCTTCTTGCCCTGAGGATATTACAGAAATAGAATACCACTTAGTGATATTTCCCATTTGTTTTCATATTATAGAACTAGGTTGAGTTCTATAAACATGGAAATCCATGTGAGTATAATGGAAAGCAGTGGACACTGTATTAGGAGACATGCGTTCAAATCTTAGGTCCCAGGTGAACTCTTGGCATGAATCTTAGCCCTTTGCCTCTGTTTCTTCTGTATAAAATGGGAAAAATAATAACTGCCCCTACCCATTATAATAGTGAGGGTTAAATGGTATCACTGTGTTAAAGTGTTTAGCCTGATGCTTAGCACATGAAAGTGCTTAATAAATATTTACCCATTTGAGAGAGTGTTCTTGTTAAACATGCATAATAAGATTCTGTCCACTTAGTTCAATCCTAGCATTATACCTGGGTCCCTAAAAGGCACTTAAGATAGGAGGGACTTCTGGTTAATATGGTGGCATGGGCAGACATGGCTCGTATCTTCATTCAACCACATCAGAATTACAACTAAAATACAGAATAACCAGAAAACAGTTTGGAATTTCCTCAAAAAACTGAAAATGGAACTGTGTTTTGACCCAGCAATTCCACTGCTGGGATTTTACCCTAAGAATCCCAAAACACCAATTCGAAAGAACCTATGCATCCCAATGTCCATAGCAGCACAATTTACACTAGCCAAGAATTGGAAGCAACCTAAGTGGTCAACAGTAAATGAGTGGATAAAAAAAAAATGATGGTACATTTGTACAATGGAATGCTATGCAGCAGAAAGAAAGAAAGAGCTGCTACCCTTCACGGTAGCATGGATGGAACTGGAGAGCATTATGCTAAGTGAAATAAACCAGGTGGTGAAAGACAGATACCATATGATCTCACCTATAAGTAGAATCTAATCAACAAAATAAAGAAACAAGCAAAATAGAACCAGCAACACTGAAATGAAAAACAAACTGACAGTAACCAGAGGGAAGGAGGGAAGGAGAATCACAGGGGAAAAGGAGGGGAAGGGTCACCAAGGAACATGCATAAAGGACCCATCGACAAAGCCAAATTGGGCAAGGATTGAGGGTGGGAGGTGGGGATGGGTGGGGCTGGGGAAAGCGGTGATGGGAAAATGTTGACCAAAAAAAAAAAGATGGGGGAGTCTAAGAATAGTATAGGAAATTGAGAAGCCAAAGGACTGATATGCACAACCCATAAACATGACCTAATGGTGTGGGGATGATGGAATCGGATGCAGGGTAGAGGGGATAGAGGGGAGAAAAAAAATGAGGTAACTGTAACAGCATAATCAATAAAATATAAATAATAAATAAATAAATAAATAAATAGAATAACCAGCACTTACAACCGTCAGAAACTGAGTTGAATGGAGGCTGACCACTGCAGAATTACAGAAACCACATCCATCCAGACTGGCAGAAAGGGCACAGATGTGGAATGGGCTATCCACCCATGTGTGGTGGATAAAAATTCGGGAGGGATATCTCAGGAGCAAGGAGTCCCAGCCCCACACCAGGCTCTCCAGCCCAGGATTCCAGTGTCAGGAAGGTAAGTCCCCACAACTTCTGCAAAAACCAGCAGGGATTGAGCCGGTGGAAGAAACTCCTGGAGTCCCAAGCAGTTCCTCTTAAAGAGCCCACCCGCATACATACCTACTCAGACTTACTCCTTCTGAGCTCCAGCAGCTTGAAAGGTACCAGTGGCATATTGGGAGAAACCGAAGTATCTGACATCGAGGCGAGCAGAGGCCATTGACCCTTTTCTAAACTCTGTCCCCACAGAGCCGGCAAGCTTGTGCCACATCCGAGACTCCTTGAACGTGGCTAACATGGTTTGACCCATCTTGGAGATCCCTAGAGACTCTGTCCCACCCAACTTACACACCCACCCAAGCTGCTTTTCCATGTGAATGACTGGTCTTGGTTCACACTTCACAACTTCCTAAATGCTCTCAAACAAGCAACAGCTGGCCTCAGTGAGCCCCAGGCCCAGCACTAGCAGCAGCCAGCCTAGATTCACAGCTTGGCTTTCCCTGGGAATCTCCAAGCCCAGTGCAAGTAGCAGTCTTCCCAGATCACTTTATATCTCAGGCAGGGTGCCCCAGGCAAAACGCAGGTTGGGGCTGACCTTGGTCTGCACCACCAAGAACCCCAGGGCCAGTGCACCCAGTGGAGAGTTAGAGACCACCTCTGAGCACTACCACCCTGCCCCTGCACAGCTGATCCTCCATGGAAGTTAGAGGTTGGCAGTCAGTGGTCACAGACAATCCTTGCAGCTGACTGGCCTGGTTAAGCCCCTGCCATTGACCTGCCAACAGCAACCAAGGCTCAACTACAAGAGGAGGGTGGACTCAGCCCACATGAAGGGCACACCTCAAGTACCCAGGTTTGGTGATGGGGGAGGCTGTGCCACTGAACCCTGCAGGACATTTACTACATTAGGCCACACTACCAAGATACAGAGCCAAAGCAGCTCTATCTAATACATAGAAACAAACACAGGGAGACTGCCAAAATGAGGAGTCAAAGAACATGGCTGAAGTGAAAGACCAGATCAAAACTCCAGAAAAAGAGCTAAACAAAACAAAGACGGGTAATCTGGTTATAAGGATGCTCAACGAACATAGTGAGGACCTCAACAACATAAAAAATATCCAGTCAGAAATGAAGGATGCACTAATTGAAATAAAGAATAATTTACCTGGAAACAACAGTAGAGTGGATGAAGTTGAGAATCAAATCAAAGATCTGGAATATAAGGAAGCAAAAAACGACCACACAGAATAAGAAGAAGAAGAAAGAATCCCCAAAAATGAGGATAGTTTAAGCAGCCTCTGGGACAACTTCAAGAGATACAACATTCACATCATAGGAGTGACAGAAAAAGATGAGAAAGAGCAAGAAATTGGAAATCTATCTGAAAAAATAATGAAAGAAAACTTCCTTAACTTGGTGAAGGAAATAGACATGCAAGTCCAAGAAGCACGGAGAGTACCAAGCAAGGTAGATGCAAAGAGGCCCCCTCCAAGACACATCATAATTAAAATGCCAGAGATTAAAGATAAAGAGAGAATCTTAAAAGCAGCAAGAGAAAAGAACTTAATTATCTACAGGGGAGTTCCCATAAGACTGTCAGCTGTTTTCTCAAAAGAAACTTTGCAGGCTAGAAGGATTGGCAAGAAATATTCAAGGTCATGAAAAACAAGGATCTACAGCCAAAATTGCTCTATCCAGCAAAGCTATCATCTAAAATCAAAAGGCAAAAAAAGAGCTTCCCAGACAAGAAAAAACTGAAGGAGTTCATCATCACCAAACCATTATTATATAGAATGTTAAAGGGACTCATTTAAGAAAAAGAAGGAGATCAAAACTATGAACAATAAAATGGCAAAAATCCATATCTATCAACAATTGACTCTAAAAAACAAACTAAGCAAACAAGAAGAACAGAGACCGAATCATAGATATGGAGAGCATTTTGATGGTTGTCAGATCGGAGGGGGGGTGGGGGAATGGGTGAAGAGGTGAGGGGATTAAGAAGTACCCATAGGTAGTTAGAAAATAGCCGTGGGATGTAAAGTACAGTATAGGAAATGGAGCAGCCAAAGAACTTATATGCATGACCCATGGACATGAACAACGGCAGGAGGACTGCCTGGGGGAGTCGGGGGTGCTGGGTGGAGGGAGGCAAACAGGGAAAAATCAGGACAGCTGTAATGGCATAACTAATAAAATGTAATTAAAAAATAAATAAATAGGTACTTAATAAGTGTTTATTCACTCAGTGGAATACTTACCCAGTGACTGGCATAGTAGTTGCTTAACGGATGTTCATTTATTCACTGGAATCCCGCCCAACACTCAATAAATGTTGGTGGAATCCATATAGGGAAAATGGAACTTCATTCATTTAATAAGATTTTGCAATCCCATAAATACCGTATGTTGTTGCCAGTGCTTTACAAAGTGAATCAACCATTGCTGAAATGTTCTCAGCTTGTACTGTTTAACAAACCATTGTAAGCTATTTTCCAAACACACAGCATTCCATGAATGTGCCGTAATAACCTTGTGATGCTAGATGCCCCCCAGACCCCAAATAACTAACAGGAAAGTGAAGCACGTGAGTAAATTTGGAAGTCAGCAGAAGATCCAGCTTCACAGACACAAATGCAACTGAACAGCCCTTCCTATGTTTACCTACAGATCAGACCCCAAGGAACAATTCCCAAGGACGGTTACAGGCAGAGACAGTCAGAAATCAGAAATACATTCATGCAAGTGTATGCATATGTAAGAGTGTGTGTGTATATAAAGTCTTCTTATAAAGGATTTATCTTTGAAAGCTTTGCTTTCTTTAAGTACTTTGCAACAGTAAAGCAGTTCCCTTGGAAGAGACGGCAGTGGCTTTTCATAGTGTAACTTCTCCTTTTAGAGGCCACTTTCCCTAGAATGACCAGTAAGCAAAGATTTAGAGAAAGGAGAAATAGATGCGCTCAACAGGCGTTTGGTGTCCCCAGTTAATCAGTCGTCCAGGAAACAGAAGCAGGCTCTGTACGATTCTTTTGCAGAGTAGATAACACTGAAGTTTGGTACTGAAGAGTATGCATGAGTTATCCAGGCAGCAAAGGTGGAAAAAGGGCATCCTGAAAGGGAAAAGGCGTTCAACGTATAAGGAGTTTGATGTGGCTGGGTATGTAGGGCCAAGGGGTTAGTGACAGCAAGTGACAGTATATGCGGTGGACCGGGCCGGGGCCTGTGAGGAATGCTGTGCTTGTATCTCTCTTATAACACATCATCATCTGTCTTATTTTAGACTCCGTTGCTGATTGGTTTTTTTTTTTTCTCTCTCCTTCCTTTTTCTAATCTGTAATGCCTTGAGACTAGGATGTGTGCATCTGTGACCTTTATTCATACCTATGAATCTAGCTTGGCACATGAGTACAAAACAAGTTCCAGTGTAAATAAAAAGCAATGATAACTCTCCTAGAAGTCAACATCTGTTGCCTACTATCTAATTCTTTTTCTATGTAAAGTCATTGTGCCAGTAAGGAGTTAATAAGGAAAAAGAAGTCCCTCCAGGTGTTTACAACAGAAGAGCTTATATAATCCTTGGAAACTGGAGAAGCCACTCTGGGGGCTACTGGCTCAAGGGAACACCTCCAAAGCTAAGATTACGAAGCCAAGACAGCACTGCCGCTGCCGCCGCTTCTGACATAACTGCCGACACCTCCCATCCTCAAAAAGACTCCATTACATGCCATAAATCTGAGTCAGTCCACAGACGCGTGTGTGTGTGTGTGTCTATGATCTCACTTGCCAGCAGCAGTGACAACAGGACTGCGGCTTCCAACTCACTTCCAATTCCCATGTCTCCTGGAATTTCATCTCATTGGTGGAACCTAATTTGTTTCTAGAACCTCAAGTGCAAGGGACTCGGGGAAATGTAGTTTGTAGCCTTCCAGCCCCTGTGATAAAGATCTCTAAGAAGCGGTTAGGAATGGATGCCTGGTTTTAATCAAAGATACCCAGTACAGTCAAGGATGATTTAAACTCTTGCCTGCTTAAAATGTGATTTACGTTCTCAAAACAACAACAAACACCTCCTTCTAGCCAGGATAAAATTTCCTAGGAAATAAAATCATTATTTTTAATAGCCATATTTTTAACTAAAATGAGAAGCATCTGCTTTTTCCCCTTCTCATTCCTCTTTTCTTCTCCTCCTTTCATTTCTGAACAATTTAGTGTTAGACCCATTAGTTAGGACAAATCAGGTTCAGCGTGGTTGGAAAAGCCATGGACAAGAGTAGGGTGTCAGAGCTCCAGCCTGTAGCAGAGCAGCCTGGCGTGGGGTCTCAGCTCCTGAGCAGGGCTGGGGGGGTCCCCATGGAGTCACAGCCCAGCAAAGGGTGTCAGAGCCTGGACAAGGAGCCAAGAGCTTCCATGCGGGTGAATGGCCCCAAAGAGGCCAAGAAAGCCCAAGAAAGGTGAAGAGAACATCCACTGGGGGGGATGGCCCAGAGTGGGGTGTCTGCCTGCGCTGGGGTCAGAAGACATCCACACAGGGTGATGGGATACTGGCAGAAATGGAAAAGGTTGCACACAGGAGGCTAATCAATCAGTAAATATGGTACGGATATTGGAAGCCAAGGTATTCACTGTGGGAGAAGGAAGTCACAGTACAGAAAAAGGAGAAAACTAGAATGAATCCTCTACTGTTAGTCTGCAATTAAAGCCATGAAACCATGAGTGTGAACTCACTATTTTCAGTATATATGTGCATAGTTAAACATAGAAATAAATATAGATGTAAATATGAGGAGTGTGTGTGTTTGTGTGTGTGTGTGTTTCCTGGCTCTGTCCTTATACAAAGGACCTAAGAACAGCGATGCCCCAATAGTAATGAGTACAACTAGTACCCAAATCTTGGCTTTCAAATAACAGCCTATACTAAAAGAAACTAGGGATCCTTGGCAAAATGGCTGATCCTAGGACTGGGGCAAGGAAAGTACGAGATGAGCCTGAAACATCTTTTTTTTTGTGCCAGAAAGGAGGAAAGACTCAAAGGATGATGGGGATATGTCAAAAGAACACAGAAGCCAGGCCGAAAGGACCCTCACTGGCCAAACCTGGGACACTTTGAACATCAAAATACATGATAGAGAGGGGTTGTAACTCACTGAATAGGAAACCATGATTCTATGCTGATAAACAACTTACAAAGTGAACATTTGACCAGGAATGGGGTATTTGCATAGTTTCAAAGTATCTCCCACAAAATTAAATTACAAAGGAAACAAAGAGTGCACTTTATACAGAAGAGGCTGGCAAATATCACCGTAGGAGGTGACCATAATGACCCTCACCAGTGATGGGACACACTGGAATCCCACAGCCAGGACGGGATGCAATGAGAAGAACAGAGTGACTCCTGTGATATCTCTGCCAGGGAGGCACAGCGGGGATAAGATCATGAGGAAATGTCAGGCAGACAATCAAACTGAGTGATGTTCGGTGAAATCAGTGTCCTGTAATCTTCAACATGTTAAGGTCATGAAAAGAATGGAAGACTGGAAACTAAAAGACATACAACTAGACACAGAGAGACCTACAACCGGGGACGATGATTCTCAAGTGGAGTCTTTTAGAAGGACCAACAGGACATTATCGGGACCATGGGTGAAACTAGAATGGGGTCTAAGGATTAGATAATAGTATCGTATAGATGTCAATTTCCTGATCTGGATAGCTGCACTGTGGGTATACAGGAGAATATCCTTGCTTGTAGGAAATAACCACGTAAGTATGCGGGGATCACCGAACATCAGACTGGTAATATATTTCCAAATCATCCAGAAGGAAAAAGGCTTCTTGGCATTGTACTTGCAGCTCTTCTGAAAGTTTGTGAATATTTCAGAATAAAATTGACTTTTTAGAAGTAATGAGTACCCAGATTCCAGGGCAATCCAAGTTTATGGAATTAATAGCCAAAGCCTCACCTGAGACAGTCAAAGCTTCAAAAGAACTCCATTTAAACTATATATTCAAAGAGATGACAGACGTTCCTTTTTCACACTGGATCAGGTAACTGTAATATGAAACTCTATTGATAAGTTTTCTGGAATAACAGTATTCCGGAAGGCTGTGCAAATACATACCCACCTCTAATCTTCTAGTGTCTATCATGATATATGGAAAGAAAACTTGGTTCAGAGTGAGAAGACCCAGGGTCTGAATGTCATTTTCACCACTTCTTAAATATGCTACATTGGGCAATTGCTTACCCTCCCTAAGCCTTGGTTTCCTTGATTATAAAATGGAGATAATAATATTTACTTCACGGTATTGTTGGAAGAATTAAATACAATAATGGGTGTGAACCTACCTACATACCAACTGACATCGGAGCACAAGGGTTTTTCTTTTGTTTTTAATTGCACAACAATTTAATCTTATATAACCCAACAAGTTCCTTAGACTCTGACACAATTTCTCCTGCTTACAGATGGACACAGTTACCATTTAGTCACTCATCCTTATTCATTTATGCACTTAATGTTTGACAAATACTTATTGAGAGTCTACTACACAGGGTTCTATGCTCTGAGTCAGAAAGAATAAACCCCAAGTTACCGGGTTGTTGTTTTTCTTTTTTTTTTTTTCCCTATAGAGAGGAAGATGCAATGGAAACAATGCTTTACATACAGCTGTGAATTATGAATTTAAAATCAGTTTAATAATCCAAGCTAGGGTGTGTTTGCATTTCATTCCCTCTCTCTTATTGTAGCTATTGGATCCACCCACTTCTCCATCACATCCATATTTATTTTCCAATGAGCTCTGAAAGAGTTCCAGCGGAGAGCAAGAGACAGGGAATGCAGCTGACGTCTGCCTCCCCCTGGGAATTAGGTCACTCCTTGATCTAATTCCTCCTGACATTTTCCACATTGCATTTTCTGCTCTTCTTCAAAATACATCCCTCTCAGAAGACAAATGTACTTATTGACTACCTGGGACAATCTTGGCAACAGTTGCAACTGGTCATGTGTAGAGTTTAAAAAAAAAAAAAGCAAGCAAACAAAATGTGGAGACCTGCTCCATAAGGTCTCCGGAGCACAAAAGGGCTGGATCTGGAACACAAAGACCCAGGGGTTTCTCTTCAAACCCCACTTAGGCAAGGCGGAGGGCTTATTTTCCATCTTTAGGCCATTGGTAATTTTGTTTGCTTAAGCTTAATTGTTCCCGGATACTGAGAGGGTACAGAGGTATGTTTGATTTTAATGACTCTTGGCCTACATTTAACATCCTCTCTGAAAATATTAGCAATGCACACACATGCAAATAGACAGAAGTTTTTGTTTTTTGAATTTTTCCCCCTAAAGAAACGTGCATGAAGGGGGAATGCAGGTAAAATCCAGCCGTGCAGCCCGCGCCCTTCCTGTGAGTTGCAGGGTGGCTAGCGAGCCCCGGCGGCTGTTGGTCAGAGCAGAGCAAACAGCAGCTGTGCCCTCGGGAGAATCGTGCACACCTCTCCCTGCTCTCGTGTCTCCCCTTCACCCCTCTGCCCCCTGCAATCCCACTCCCCCTCCCCCATTTCTCCAAAACTGCTCTGGACAAATGGTACAAGCTCTGGACAAGAACTGGGGACACCCACCTCCCTGGCTGCCCAAAAACAGAACAATTGTAACTGCCAGAACAGCGGCAGAGCTTTCAGAAGTGCATGAAATCAGCTAAGTAAGTTGTGAAATAACTGTTGTGTGACAGCGTCGTCAGGTTGTGTGGTCGAGGTCCCCTGGAGGACGGGAGGCAATCTCCACCCTCCCTCCCAGCCACCAACGTGTAGTCCCCTCTGTGCACAATATGCACCCCTCACCTGCCCAGCTTGGGGCCTCGCCTCAGTCCTCACTGCAGTACCTGGTACAGGTGGCCTCCCCCACGAAACCCTCTCATCTGTGACTCCCCTGTCCCCTGAACCCCTACACACCCCATCCCAAAACGCCCTTCAGCCCCCCACTTCACTCCCTCTCCCCAAACCTTCTCCTTTCTTTTTTAGGCTCCTCTCTCTCTCAGGTTCCCTTTAAAAGTTGGTGTAACCCAGGCCTGGGAGGGAGAGCGAAATGTCAGAATCTCTGAGATGGGTAAATAAATTTTGAAAAAGCATGTTCGACAGTATAAGTTAATATTTAATAAAGGAAAGAGATGTCTATTTTTTAAAAATTCAAATCCTTGCAGGCAAAGCTCCTCAAAATCTCCTTGGTTGTGAGAACAGGGGACTGATGCAAGGACTCTTGGCTGGACCCACGACCCACAGAGTTCTGTCCATTTGTTTTTCTGGGTTTTATGTATTTTTTTTTTTTTTGGTGGGGGGGTTGGGGGGCATGTTTACCAAAACAAGATATGTACTGTGTTTAAGGTTGAGAAATTCTGTTCTCAATAACCTCATCCACTCCCACGGCTTCGATCATATGTAAAAGCCGGCAACTCCCAATGTTCTATCTCCATCCCAGATCTCCATGGAGCCTCCGATACACCTATGGACTGCTTATGGGATCTTTCCACTCGCAAGTCTCCGACCTAACAGGTCTGTAGGTGAGCTCACCATTTTCCCAACACCCTACTTCCGGTCTCTGCAAGAGGCACCAGGGTCCGCCCCATCACGCGGGCCAGGGACTGGGGATGCTCCCTTTCCCCTTGCTCTTCCCATGCAAGGGGCACCTCTAAACCATCTCATATGTCCACCTTTTCCTTTCCTTCCCTGCAGTCATGGCCTCAGCTTGGGCCCTCCCTCCAGGGTCTCTCAGGAAAGAACAGCCTCCCAGCTGGGTTACTGGACTTGAGATTCTCCCTCCTGCCTATCTTCCAAGTTGTTGCGAAATGGCCCATCTCAAATAAAGGTCTATGCAGTTCATTCGCTCCCTTGCTTAAAGTATTCTTGTGGCTCCTTCTTGCTTACAGAGTACACTTTCATTGTCTTAGAACAACCATGGAAGGCTCATCAAAGTAAACTCCTACCTTCCCTGCTTTTCCTGCCAGCCCTCCTTCAGATTCTACTTTCCAGCGACTTTATCCCCCTACTCTTTCCCACTACAGACTTTTACGCCCAGAATCCCTGCTTCCCACCTGGCTACAGTAAGCTCTTATACATCCTGCGGAACCCAACTGAATGTCACCTATCATGTAAAGCCTTTCCAAATTTCTCCAGGTAAAAATAATTGTTCCCTTCACTGTTTTCCTGCTGTACTTCCTACAGGTTTCTTTAAGCCCTTATCATTTTGTAAATTTAATTCTTTGGTTAGTGTCTATCTTCCCCTGTATGTCACAGCCTCTTTCAGTATAGAAGCTGAAGCAGCATCTATATCTGTTTCTGAAGACTCTAAAACAGAGCCTGGTACAGAATAGGAAATCTTTGCATTAGTTCTCTAGTGCTGGATAACAAGTTACCCCAAATGTAGTAGCTTAAAAAAGCAATCATCATTTATGATCTCTCTGTGAACAGGGAATTTGGACAAGGCACACATCCCTTCCTCATGAAGTCCAAGGCGGCAACTGGAAGACTCGCAGGCTGGGGGCTAGAATCATCTGAAGGCTCACTTACTCGCATACTGACACTGACTGCCAGCTGGGGTTTAACTAAGACTGTCAGCCAGAGCATTTCCATGTGGCTTCTCCATGTGGCCTGAGCTTCCTCACAACAGAGTGGATGGATTTCAAGGGCAAGTGTCCTAAGAATGAGAAAAAAACAGGTGGAAACCATACTGCCTTTCATAACCTAGCGTGAATTCTGCCACATTCTATTGATCAAGGCAGTTACAAAGGTGCATTCAGGTCCAAAGGCAGGGAACATAGCACCCACTTATTGGCAGAAGAGTGTTAACATTGTAATAAGAACGTGTGGCATATGCATTGGTGTGGCCATATTTGGAAAATATCTGCCACAATCTTCAAGGAACACTGCCTTCTGCTATTGCGTGGGCATTAACCTTAATCTCATGAGGCGCTGGAGCACATTACGCAAATAGCCCTAAATGCCTCCCCAACTTTGCCATGCACATTTGTGCTCTGAATCTCAGACAGGAGCTTCCTATCCAATTAGCCAGAGCCCTGTCCCTTCAGGGACACACAACTGTGCGAGGAGAACTGAAAGCCATTAGGTAGGATTCACTGATTAAATTCATTCACTAAACACTGGCTATGCCGGGGCCTATAAGTGGGTCAGACGCAGCCCCTGCTTTCCCAAAGAAATATGCTCAAAACCACTTCTCGCCCCTACAGGTACACCACCGCTCTTGAGCCACATCAGTCACTTGCACTTCCTTTTCCCCTAGAGATGGAACTCGGTTCCATATGCAAAATGGACTCTGAAGATATGGCCAGTCTTGGCAGAGTCCAGGAACGAACACATTTTAGGCTTCCAAGCTGAAGCTGTCAGTCGCGCAAGGAAAAATTAACTAACCGCCACCAATACAGAACAGATAAAATACTATCAGTAATTAGAATGTATACATATTATGAGACACAGTTTCTTTGGAGTAAGGAAACTGTAACCCGAGACCAAATCCTGCCAGGAGGCTGCTTTTGTAAATAAAGTTTTATTGAAACATAGCCATGCCCATGGATTTAAGTGTGGTCTATGGCTACTTTTGTGGAATATGGTTGAGTTGTTGCTGCAGGGATCATGTGGTCCCACAAAACCTAAAATATTGAATACCTGAACTCTACTGAAAAAGCGTGCTGACCTTGCTCTGGAGACCGGACTAAATCTATTTCCTTGTTTGCATAGTGGCTGCCATTTATCACACATCGCCTATATGCCGGCTTCTGTCTTCGGAATCCTTACATGTGTTACCTTTAAACTTTACAGAGAGCCACCCAGGAGATATCACCATCCTCATCTTGCAGATAGGGAAAGTCAAGACTTAAAGCAGTAAAAGATCCACACAAAACTACAACGAGTCAGTGGTGAAATTCAAACCTAGGTCAGCACAATTTCAAAGGCCATGCTCTTGACACCATCAATAAACACATGGGGAATAGACCCTGCTGCCTGCTAGCTGTCTGGGTGGGAAACAACTGCTATTCTTGCTGGGATCTAGAAGGTGCCGTACATGATCATTAGCCTACGGAGTCTGCACTTGAGCAGACCCACTTTCCCCAAATAACTGCTTGTGGAGGAGATGACTCATCCATCACCCTGTGAGGCAGGGATCACAGAAGCTGCCCCTCCAAGCCATTGGAATGAATGGAGAGAGATGGGTCACCCTAGCCCATAGCCCAAACTTCCCCACCGGCTCAGACGGGAGACTTGGAACAAACAAAACGGCGTAGGCTCCACCACCTCCTTCGGAAATGCCTCAACCTGGAAGGGTTGCCCTGGCCATGTGGAGGATCAGAAAGAGCCCAGTCATGACAGGAAACTTTTATCTGGACAGCAGCCACTGTTGCAATGATGCTCCCATTAGCACTCACCAAACTCTGTGGGTCTCAGGGTCAGCTAGGAGCTATGGTTTCCTCCTCCTGTGAAAGGTTGTGAGGGGCTCTGACCATCTGACAGGCACTGTGGGAGCAAGTTATCACCCACGGGGAGGAAGGAGGGTGACCTTCAAGAAAGCTAAAAACCATTTGGGAATGAAGATCCAGTGAGTGGAGAACTTGGGATAGAAGGCTTGGCCCAAAGGGAGTGTGCCTGGAAAGCAGCAAGACCTGGGTTCGGGTGTACTTGCAAATGCATTCTAGAAGCTTCTAGGAGGTTCTCAGAATGGGTGAGGTCAACCTTCCAGGGGGCCTGAGAATTGTCTCCCAACACCAGCCCTTCCAAGTGGTTTTATTGCCCTGGGTTAAACAGTGGTAATCCCTTTAGGGCAAAAACAAACTCATTAATGCCAGATGGTCAGCTGAGGGGATGTTCCAGGAGCTGAATGTGGTGTCCAGTATAAGATTCAGTGTGCCCACTGTGCAGATCCGTTGTGAAGACGAAATGGATTCAGCTTATGATCCCAATAAGAGTTTGTTCAGTCATTGATTTATTCAGGAAGTATTTGTTGAGTTTCTACAAAGTGACAAACCTCATTCCTTATTGCTGGGGATTATGCAAAGGGGATTAGGCATATTATTGTTCAGTTCTGTAGGACAGGCAAGTAAATACACAAGAAACACAGTGCAATGTGATGCGTACTGGGATGGAGGGAGGGTGAGCATGATAAGGGAACACTGCCTCTAATGGGACCAGGAATAGGACATTAAGACTGTCATTACTACCAAACACTTGTCTGAGCTGCTTGGCCTCCAGCAACTTCCGTAGCCTCTTTATGCTTCAGTTTCCTATCTATAAAATGGAAATAAAGCCAATTATTTCCTTGGAATTTTGTTGTGAGGATTAAATGTCAATATACATAAAGTACTTGGAGTAGCACCTGGCATGTCCCGAGTGTCATTTGAGAGCTGTCATTATAAAATGTTCTCCATGCGCTAAGTCCTGTTCTTAGTGTCTTTGCATGAGCTAACAACCTACATGGCAGAACTCTCGTTGACCCTTTTCGAGGTGCCCAAAGATGTACAAGAAGGTTGCATAGATTCTAAGTCTGGGGGCTGAGATTTGAACCCAGGCAGTCTGGTTCCCAGGTCTGTCCTCTTGACCTAATACAATTCTGCCTCAGGACCCAGCACAGAATAGTGACAAGTGGGTGGGATCATTCCAGAAGACAAAACATTGGAGTTAGTGACATTTGCTATTTGCAAGGAATTAGGGAAGTTGAATAATAATGTGTTACCTGACATAGGGCTCAAGGGCATTGGTTTGGGTGTTAGAACCCCCACTCCACTATTTTCCAGCTGTATAACCTCCATTGTGGAGTATCCACACCTCAGTTTTCTCATGTGTAAAATGGGTGTTACTATTCCTGCCTCGAAAGGTGGTTGTGCAGATGAAATGAACTCACAAGTGTAAAGTATTTAGGATGTAATCTGACACATTAAGTGTACAATAAATGGAGGCTATTTTATATCAGAGAGATACAAATTAAAACCACAATGAGATACCACTTCACACCAGTCAAAATGGCCATCATAAACAAATCAACAAACAACAAGCACTGGCGAGGATGTGGAGAAAAGGGAACCCTAGTGCACTGTTGGTGGGAATGCAGACTGGTGCAGCCACTGTGGAAAGCAGTTGCTCATCATGTATTGCCCACATCTAAGTCATTAGTGAATGTCCCTGACAGCTAGCAAGTCAATAAATCTGAATGAATGAAATTTCCAGCCAAGATGGAGTCATAGGTAGCAACATTTTGCCTCCTGGTACAACCAAAAGAAGGACAACAAATTTAAAAACAAAAAACAACCAGAGCTGCCAGAAAATTGAACTGTATGGAAGTCTAACAACCAAGGAGTTAAAGAAGAAACATTTATCCAGACTGGTAGGAGGGGTGGACATGAGTAGCTGGGGTGGAAAGGATGTGCGGCAAGGCAATGGCTGGAGGACCAGACCAGATGGTCCCACATTTGTGTGCAGATAAGCCAGGAGGAACAACAGGGGAGTGAGATAGACCACACATCCCAGGGTTCCAGCATGGGAAAAGGAAGCCTCAAAACCTCTGCCTGTAAAAGCCTGTGGGGGTTGCAGTGGCAATAGAAACTTCCAGCCCCACAGGAGAGTTCATTGGAGAGAATCACAGGGTCCAGGAACCTATACAAACCCACCCACCCAGGAATCAGCACCAGAAGGGCCCAATTTGCTTGTGGGTAGTGGGGAATAGTGACTGAAAGCTGCACGAGAGCTGAGCAAGTAGCATAATTCCCTCTCTGACCCCTCCCCAACAGACAGTGCCACAGTGCAGCAACATGTTGAATACCTAAGCTCCAACCCTTCCAATGTAACAGGAGCACAGAGACAAAGAAATGTGGTCCAAATGAAAAGAACAGATCAAAACTCCAGAAAAGATACAACTAAGCAATGAAGAGATAGCCAACCTATCAGATACAGAGTTCAAAACACTGGTAATCAGAATGCTCACAGAAATGGTTGAGTATAGTGGCAATATAGAGGAAAAAAGTGAAGACTATGCAACGTGAAGTAAGGAAAAATATACAGGAAACCACAGTGAAGGGAAGGAAACTGGGTCTCGAATAAATGATATGGAGCAGAAAGAAGAAAGAAACATTCAACCCGAATGGAATAAAGAAACAAGAATTCAAAAAAATGAAGAGAGTCTTAGGAACCGCTGGGACAACTTTAAATGCTCCAACATGCAAATCATAGGGGTACCAGAAGGAGAAGAGGAAGAGCAAGACATTTGAAAACTTATTTGAAAAAATAATGAAGGAGAACTTCACCAATCTGGCGAAGGAAATAGACTTCCAGGAAGTCCAGGAAGCTCAGAGAGTCCCAAAAAAGTTGGACCCAAGGAAGCGCACACGAAGGCACATCATCATTACATTACCCAAGATTAAAAATAAGGAGAGAATCTTAAAAGCAGCAAGAGAAAAGGAGACAGTTCCCTACAAAGGAGTTCCCATAAGACTATCAGTTGATTTCTCAAAGGAAACCTTACAGGCAAGAAGGGGTTGGAAAAAGTATTCAAAGTCATGAAAGGCCAAGGGGGCCTACATCCAAGATTACTCTATCCGGCAAAGCTATCATTTAGAATGAGAGGGCAGATAAAGTGCTTCCCAGATAAGGTCAACTTAAAGGAGTTCAATATCACCAAGCCCTTATTATATGAAATGTTTAAGGGACTCATCTAAGAAAAAGAAGATCAAAACTATGAACAGTAAAATGACAACAAACTCACAACTATCAACAACTGAACCTAAAAGCAAAAACAAAAACAAAGTAAGCAAACAACCAGAACAGGAATAGAATGACAGAAATAGAGATCATATGGAGGGTTTTCAGCAGGGCAGAGGAGGGAGGAGAAGGGGGGAAAGGTACAAGGAATAAGAAGCATAAATGGTAGGTACAAAATAGACAGGGAGAGGTTAAGAATAGTATAGGAAATGGAGAAGCCAAAGAATTTATATGCACGACCAATGGACATGAACTAAGGGTGGGGGGGAGATGCTGGTGCAAGGGGGTATAGGGTAGAAGGGATTAAAGGGGAGGGAAAACATAGGACAACTGTAATAGCATAATCAATAAAATATACTTAAAAATAAATAATAAATAAATCTGGATGAATAAAGGCCCATTCCAATTACCCACCTTCTATGAAGCCCACCTTGATTTTTTCAATCAGAATTATTCTGTTGCCTTCTCCATAACCCCGTAGCCCTTTGTTCACATCTTCATCAAAGCATATACTATACTGTACTAAAATTACTGACTTCTGTGTCTGTCCCAACTCTCAGTTCCTTAAGAGTAAAGCTAATGTATTAGATATTTGTATATATCACTCACTTCCCTAATACTTGTACCCATTCTCTGGAATCATCACTGCTTGGTATGTATTTTCTGGTCCATAACTGATTAATAAAACAATAACATAAAAATGAATAAATAAATAATGGATATAAAATATCACGTAGGCACAAAGATGAGAGAATTCATTCTTACTAGGGAAATCAGGAGAAGCTACACAGAGAAGATGGCATAACAATTGAACCTTGAGCCCTGGTTGGTGTACTTCAGTGGATGGAGTACCAGCCTATAAACCAAAAGGTTGCCAATTCAATTCCCAGTCAGGGCAAGGTTCCCAGTAGCGGGTGTGAGAGAGGCAACCACACATTGATGTTTTTCTCCCTCTCTTTCTCCCTCCCTTTCCCTTTGTTTAAAAATAAATAAAAATCTTTAAAGAAAAAAAAAAGAATTGAACCTTGAGAAATTATTAGAAGTGTGTCTACTACACAGGAGAGGAAAAGGCATGCCAAGGGAGAAACAGCTTGAGCAAGGATAAGGCAGAAGGGATGTGACAGATTTGGGGGATGGTGACTATATTGATATGGCTGGAGCTCTAGAAGAGTGGTCATTTTGAAGCTGGACAGGAAGATGGGAGTGGAGCCAAATGATGAAGATCTCAGTGGTCCCTCTGAGGGGTACAGATTTTATCATGGGGACAAAGGAGAGCCACTGCCAGGGTGTGACATCAGACGTGTACTCTTGAAAGGTAAGTGTCAACTAATCACGGGAGATGGGAACCAGGAGATTCTTCTCAGGCTGCTGCCTGGTCCTTGTGTAGCGGGCTGATGGAGAGGACCTGGACTAAGACAGTGAATGTGGAGGCGGAGAAGAGGGGTGTCTCAAGAGCTCTTTGGGAAATGACTCACCAGGAGCTCTGACTTTGCAGGAAAAGAAGCCCAGACATAGAAAGGAACTGATGAGGATGTAAACTAAAAGGAGTGGAATCAGAGCATCAGGTGACCTGAATTGCCAAGCCGCCAGACTTCTAGAAGGAAATGGTGCAAACTTAGAAGTCAAGGAAGTGTTATTGAGAATAGGGAACCCGACCAAGAAAACATTCCCTCCACATTTTATGGGAATTAGAAGCCTGGTAAGGAAAACTGGGTCCTTGGCTGAGAGTCACAGCGAGCTGATGACCAAGAGCAACACGTGCATGACTAACAACCTCATAATAGGCTCTTCCTTAGGAGATGTAATGGGAGCCTTGCCGACAGATGTGACAGGTGTTCTCAGCAGTCCTCAGGGAGTGACAACTGCAGAGCTCACGTACATCCTCGAGGCTGATGTGCGAGCATGTAGGTTCCTCAAGCACCCTGATAGTTTCTCTTGCCCATTTGGAAAGCTGATCCTAATATCTTAGCTGTGAGACCTTATGAGAGCCTGGCCTCCCTGCTGGAGATCATTTTCCTTATCTGCAAGTTGGAGATAAGAGCACAAGCTGCTTGGATAGACGATCAGGAGAAACTGATGAGAAAGTGGATGTGAAACTAGCTTCTCAGTAACCTAAAAAGCACCTGAAATGTTGGGGGTTAGTACTATTTTACAAACCAAGAACTGTACCTAGCATTTATTTCCTCATATTCTGGGGACAAATGTGATCTGTTTCTCTATTTTTTGTGTGTGTACAAACCATCTGAAGCGTTAGCAATGTTTTTTTCCTGATAGAGAGTACTTTCTTTGGTTAAAAGGAAAGTGGTGCTTTACTAACAGCATACACATCAGAAAATTTGGGTGTGGTCTTCCCAGTGCCGTTCAGGGGCCAAGGAGAACCCACCCGCACCTGCGATGGCTCTAAATGAGCAGGAGGCACATGGAGCTGACCACAAGGCAAGGAGAGGAGAGTTCTGTAGCATGTCTTCACTCGAGATTCTTCAGGAAGCTTCTGATGGAAGCACAGGAAGCACATCCCTGCAAAAGCTTGGAAACTAAGAGGCGAAAGAGTAGCTCAGTGTCTTCGAATGAGCCACCTCTGATTAATTATTGAAAGCTGTGGGGCCCTCTCTCAGTCTTCTATGCTGCTCTTTCCTTTGTCGGACCCAAGAGAAAGAAAGGTTTATTGGCAATTTTTTAAATGCTGTAATTCATTCATTTATATCACGTCAGGATAAAGTTAAAAGAACTTCCATCTGAAAATGCGGCCAGGAGCCTATTGTATAAAAATGTAGGTATTTTGTAAAATAATCTTGGAACTGTAAACTGACACTCGTTTGGTCAGATTGTGTCGAGCTTAATTTTTCTTTTTTTCATTTGAAAACTACTTTAGCAATAATTAATTCTGGGATTGCTACATTCTGCCATCAAAGGATATATTAGTGCCGTCATACTGCAGAAATCATAATAAGTATGAATTTTGGGGTAGATGGTTTTGTTTCTTTTCTGTCCACCCATGGCAGTTAAGGTATTTGTTTCTTGACTAATAAACCCTTTGATACTTTTAGCCAGAAATCAGTCTCATAAAGCTATTTTTGAGTATAATTTGTGTAAAATAAAAATGTTTAGATTTGGTAACAACTTTCCCAAGCTGAACTCCCTCTAGCAAGATATTTTTCAGTGCTTTTATTTACTAGGCACTTAGGCTCTGCACTTTTTCGGAAATGTTTTTGTAACAGTTAACTTTTTTGTATTTTTGCCATTTGGAAAGGTGTGGTGTAGCTGGTCTGTAATTAAGTTGCAGATTTATAACTGCTGTTAGTTTTGTAAATCAAAATATAGATGTTTTTGTCCTGGTATATCGTCATTCCATCTGCAGCTGGAGCTGGAATCCCATTGATCTTCCAGCTACCATTCATTTTCTTCACAGTCCACAAGAGAAGGATGTGAAATTCAGTTAATGCTGTTTACTAATCCTGTCAGGAGATGAATCTCATTTCACCAAAATTAAATTATGTTTTTCCACTGAAATGGTGATACAAGTTGAAGGCACATCACTCTGAAATTGGAAGACCTCACCACTTAAGGCTCCACAGTGGCTTCCACAGCTGAACTCTAGGTTGCTACTATTTGTTCACCCATTGAGGGGGCAGTTTTTTAAATGTTGGGAGATGATCATTCTAAGTACTATTGAATGTCTCTATTTTGGGAAGATATAAGAAAATAAAAATATATGTATATGAAGGGAGGAAAAAATGATAGCTGTGGGGGAAGAATTGCAAAAACAAAGGCAAGGGAAAGCTGGAGAAAGCTTGTTTTAACCTGTAACTATTCACCAGGCTGTTTTTCCTTTGCGGCATACAGTATCTTAGGTTCAAGAGTTTGTTTAGAAAATACTCCCACCGTCTTTATTCTACCTCATCCTCACCCTAAGCCATGAAGATGGATATTAGTGTTACTGCCATTGTTCTCATTTAAGAGCAGAAGAAACAGAAGCTCAGAGTGGCATGCAGTCAATAGCAGGTCTGGGACACCCGACTCCCAGCACAACGCTCTTCCTGCGCTCAACGAGACAGCGAGCTCCCCAAACACAAGACCACGACATCTGTTTCTCTTAGGGCCCCACCTGCTGCTCCCAGTAGACCACTTAAAGTGCTTGCTAATTAAATTACATTGTTTGGTTCTATATGTGTTCATTTCACACATCCTTGGTGGGCACTAGATCAGTGTTGCTGTGGACAGTGAAGGATTTTATGTGAACTGACTCTGCTTGAAACCTGGTAGGGGAGGGTGTGAGGAGAAGAAAGTGTAGTCATTTAGGACTGAACCTACAGAAAGAAACATAAGCAGAAAACATCCTGTGAAGGGACTGAACCAACAGTCCTTGCCAGTGAAGAAAGGGTGCTATAGAGATAACGGGGCTGGGGGGTGGGGGCGGGGTACTGAGGCCACTTCCTCTAGGTCAGTGGCTCTCCAAAGAAGGTGTATAGCAGAATCACCTGGAGAGCCACTCAAAAATGCAGAGGCGCAGGAGTTGTGGAGTAGGATAGGACCTAGGCCTTGGTATTTTACCAGCGTGTCCCAGGTAATTCTGACCCTGACCAGAGTTTGAAGACCACCGTTCGGAGCAGATTTTCTCAGTAGCCGACGGCTCTGACTTTTCCCTGTTTCTTCCCCGGCATGATAAAGGGAATAAAGCTCCCAGTGGAGGTCAGTCATTGACATTTCCCAATTAGGGGCATTGCCTGTGTGTGCATGCACAGCCCTCATTCAAGGTTGCGAGTGTCTAGCTTAGGGCTCGAGAATGGGAAAACTGGCATGGGGTAAAGCTCTCTGGGGGGCTCCGTCTACTCTGTGAAGGACATTGTTCCAGTTACACTTGTGATGCCTTCCCCAACGCATACTTTTGCTCTTAAAACGATGTTCCGTTCAGTGAACATTGACTAAGCTACTTCCATGTACCAAGAACTGGGTCAGTCCCAGAGGTAAATCAGGCAATTTCCTACCTTCAAGGCTGGTAGGAGTGACCAGAGACCTGTGGCATGACATTATAAATTCTGTAGGAAAGATGAGAGCCAGCAGAGGGAAGGCTAAGTTATCCTGGGCCAGGGAAAGGCTCCTAGAGGAAGTGACATTTGAAAAGTATAAGCACACCAGGCGGGGGAGGGGAAGCAAGGTCTTCCTAGAGAAACCAGCTGGTGGCAAGGCCAGGGGGCTGCACTGGGCAGGGCAGGGCTAATAGACTGGTGTGGTTGAAGGGCAGGTGTGGGGGTCAGAGAGGAGGACAGGCGGAGTCAGACGTGAAAGGCCTCGAATGCCACACACAAGAGTTCAGGTTTCATCTCAAACAACTGAGAGGCTTCCCTTTCTGTTACTACCTACCCCTCCCACTATTCTCCTCTCTGTTTCGCTCCCTCTCCCCTTTAGGAAGCTGGAGAAGAGAGAAAAGCAGAGGAACGGAGGGGGATACAAAGGGAGAAGGGCAAGAGGAAGAGAGACATTCCAGTTCCTTTTTGGGGGTGGCCCCACCTTGAAATGCTGCTGCTTATGTTTTTTAAGGAATTAGCAATCTAATGATTTCTGGCTTCACAAGACACTGAAGTGTTGAACTTCAACCCAAGAGGGCTGGGGCGCAGCTCTGGGTGACACGGTTCAGGAGGGACCAGTACAGTCTAGAGTCCTGGTTCCCAGCCTCTTGACCTCAAAGGCCATCCCTTGTCTGCTGTGGTTTTGCTTAGGCTTGTGCTGGTTATTGATTGAGAAAACATAAAAGGGAAAAAAAAAAAAACCCTGCTGTTAATTCAAGAGCACACTCCAGAGTAAATTTGTACTCACTCTGTGCAACAGCATCTACACACTTACAAATCCGAGAGCGCGCAAGAACCCCCATCGCAAGGCAAATAACACACTTGGACAAATATCCGTAACTTACGTGATAGGCCAAGGACTAATGTCTTGATATGTAAAGAGTTCTTAGAAAATTAATAAAGAAAAGAAAAAGAATGGGTAAGGGACACTTGCAATGGTGTTCACAGGAAAAGAAATAGAAATATATTAATTTCTCTCATAATAAATATATAGATGGGATATCATTTTCTTTTAACCTCGTAGAGTAGCAAAGACTAAAATGTTTGATAATCATAATGTGGAAAGGGTGTGTCAGGAGAAAAACACTTTCATTCGACATTGAGAAAATGTAAATGAGAACAAATTAGTTGAAGAGCAATTTGACTATGTCTATCTAGATTTAAAATATACTCTTGCTTGACACAGAAATTCCATTTCAAGAAATTGATACCATGTATACAATCACATGTGAGCCGTGGCTGGTGTGGCTCAGTGGATTGAGCGCCAGCCTGCTAACCAAAGGGTTGCCGGTTCAATTCCCAGTCAAGGCACATGCCTGGGTTGCAGGCCAGGTCCCTAGTAGGAGGTGCTCTAGAGGCAACCACACATTAATGTTTCTCTCCCTCTCTCCCTCCCTCCCTTCCCCTCTCTAAAAATAAATAAATAAAAATCTTTTTTTTTTTTTTTAATCACACGTGATCGCCATGCCCAGTTGGCTCGGTTGGCTGGAACATCAATCCCTACACCAGAAGCTTGCAGGTTCGATTCCCAGTCAGGGCACATACCTAAGTTGTGGTTCAATTCCCCAGTCGGGGCATGTACAGGAGACAACTGATCAATATTTCTCTCTCACACTGATGTTTCTCTCTCTCTCTCTCTCTCTGTCCCCCCTCAATCTCTCTCTAAAATCAATAAACATGTCCCCGAGTGAGGAAATAAATAAATAAATAAACAAACAAATAAATATCATATGTGCTCACAAAGAATGTCAAATGACTAGACTCAATAAAGGGCAATTATAATGCAATTTTATTTGTTCTCATGCTGTGAACTCTTTCACTTGGTCCTTTAATTCACAAAAAGTCTATGTAATTTTAAAGCACACTCCAGTATATTGACCAGAACTTGGAACAAATTTCATTTGAAAGATGCTCCTTCAAGAAAACAGGGTGCTCCCATTCTTTCTCAACCCCCTCAGGCCATCCTAGCCTCTCCTTACAGTCTTACGCTCCCAAACTCAGGTCCCAGGAACCGAGGCGACACTCTAGAAGAGTTCCCTCTCAGTCTTCCTCAGAATCCAACCAACCCCTCATGGGATACGGGGGTGGAGAGGGACAGGACAGACACACTGACAATACTCTCCAAAGAAGTCCTCCCTCCCCGGCCTGTCCAACCTGTGCCACCTCCTGAAGGTTGGAGTCTGGTAATGGCCTATGCTGGCAGACCAGCTATACAGTCTCACCAGGGCCTGCCTGGGTGATCCAGTCACTCGCTTAGGATTGGGGAGAGAGGTGTTCAGTACTGACTGCATCGTTTCTAGGGATCTGGAGCCTTGGCCAGAAACTGACACTAAAAGAGTCCCATTTTAACATTCATTTGTGTGTATGTGAGTAGTGAAAACACTGTAGGCACCCAGAAATTCTGGGAAGGAGGTTGGGGAGCAGACCTACTAGTCATTGTATAATTTGTTTTATACTTTTTAAAGTTTTACCATTATGCATTAGTTTCATAATCTTAAAATCTATTATTAAAGAAAAAATAAAGACAAGCATAGTGCTTTGTATTCCTTTTTAGAAAGCATTGTTTTTATTTCCCAAAACAATATGACTTCATTCAAACAATATGGAAATACATAAAGAAAAAAGAAGATAGCTATAGAATATATCTATAAAGAAAAAATAGAAAATACATATCCCATAAAATTTTTTAAAAATCCAGCTCCCATCCTCTCTCTGCCCTGCAAGATTACCACTCTTAACACTTAAGTGTTTGTCTTCTTCCAGGTGTTTCTACATGATTTTACAATATATAATTTTCTTCAAGCCAAAAGTGGAATCACAATACACAGGATATTCTTAAGCCTGATATTTTTTCACTTTAAAATATACCTTGGACCACCTTCCATTCTGGCACAGAGACCCACTCCACTCTTCCCTGTCTTTGAAACAGCTTGCCACTCTGTGTCCCCAACACATATACTGTTTACTTGGCCCTAACTCGAGACTGCTGCTCTTTGAAGCAAAGCTCTAGCGACCACCCTGTACACATTTGCACACTAGAACATCATTCCATTCTCACAGATGTTTCTCTCTCTCTCTCTCTCTCTCTCTCTCTCTCTCTCTCTGTCCTTAAGTGGAATTCCTGGGGTGTGTAACATGTTCACAGGCACCTAGAATTCTACCCAACTCCTCTTTCTACCCACCCATCAACATACCTCCCTTTCTGACAACTGCAGCAATCTGAGCCACCTATTTGATGTAATTATAAACACTGATAGACTCAAGACCTACAGACTGGGACCCATGAACCACATTAGTGCTTCCCCATTGGGGCATGATTATCTCTGCAGCTATCTAGCACGAGAAGATGGGAGAATGGAAAGCAACATTCTATTTTTATTTCATAATAGATTAAATTTGGAATAAAAGGCAGAGTCTGCATTATCATCACTGAGAAAACATAAATCACTCTTGAAATGTCTTGCTTGTGCCCAGCAGCTTCAAGCTATGCCCCAGACACATTGTGGGTTCTCTGTTCACTCTCTTCTACCCTTTGAAAACCCTATTGAAAGTCCTCCAAACTTAAGGAAAAGAGGAATCAATAACTGGGCTCATGAAGGTTCTGGATGCCATGTGAGAAAGGAATGAAAGCCACTTGTCTGGAGTCTGGAGAAAAGAAAACAGCTTGAGAGTCACGAGGGTTGTCGTCAAAAATCTCAAAGGGCCGTCCCAAGGACAAAGAAGCAGGCTAATTGTAGAATAGGAGCAAAAATTTGGAGCAACAGGCAAGCAGATTTTCAAGTTAGACAAGACAAAACTTTGTTAACCATCAGAGCTGTCCAGAGTTCCCAGGGAAAGCATTCACAGCAGCCAACACTAGAGTCACTGACATCTATAGAAGCCAAGAAAGACAGAGGACGTTGTGCATTGTAGCATGAATGGTGCTGTCCAAGGAAGTCCACTGGCTATCACTAAGGAGCCACAACAGTCTATTTTATTATTTTTGTGAAATCCCCTACACCAGGACTTGGCCAACACTTCTCAGAAATCTGATTTGGTTCAAACAGGTAGATTAGTCTCTCACAGAAGGTTCATATCAAGCAAGCACAGGGAGAGAGATGCATAAACCAGAGTGGCAGTGCATTCATTGACAAGGAGAGGCAGCCATAAGGTAGACCAGAAATTCAAAGAGTTGCATCTCCCTGGTAGATGGACTCAGTGGGGATAGTCGTGTCCATGGAGTTATAATTCTCAAAGTCTATTGGCCAAGACTGGTCTGGATGGTGCCAGGATGGGCTCTGCTCAGGCAGTGCTTTGACTTCCCTCAATCCTCACTTGCATGGATGTTGAAACCCCCTTCAGAATGTTCTACTCCATCTTCTAATACATAAATACTTCAATATTGTCATTGACAGGTCCTGCTGTCCTGGGAGACTCTTTTTAGAGAGGTTTTATCAATTTCCACACTGGCTTATTGTGTTTGAGTTACACGTTTCATTCTCATAGAAAATATCCTCTTCAAAAAAAAAATTGCTTGCACAGGTCAGTAGAGGGAACTCCCATGCACTGGCTTACTGCATGCTATAGTGACAGGCAGTACAGAGTCACACCTAAGATCATGGGCACCCCCGATGAAATCCCAGTTCATCACTTACTATGTGACTTTGAGCAAATTATATCACTTCCCTCTGCTCGTTTCCTCCTGCGCAAAGCAGAGATAATAATAATATCTGCTCATTAGGGTTTGTGGTAAAGATTGAGTTCATAAATAAAATCCTTAGAATACCACCTGTGATTACGAGGTCCTGGTATAACCCTTGCCAACCTGACCCTCACCCAGAGGCAGATTTAACAGTGGGTATACCGGGCGCGCACCCTGGGCCCCGACTTCTGAAGGCACGTATTTTCATTTTCCCTGTCTCTCTCATTTTTTTAAGGGGCTCAATATTTTCTTCTGCACCGGGGCTTCAACTGACCGTAATCTGCCTCTGCCCTCACCATGAGATAAGCCATATTGTTGTCTCTCCTTTACCTGTGAGGAACCAGAAGCTTTCGGAAAGCAGCAGCAAGGTCAGATAGAGAGCTGGAACTGACCATGAAGCCAGGGTCCAGTCTGTCGCCCACATCCCACCATACCCTTCCTACAGAGATGGTAGAACCACTTCTCTTCTCTCTTCTTGAGTTGGGGTGGGGTGGGAGGAAGTCTATTGTCATCACTGCAGCTCGTCCTTGAGCGGGAAAAGCGAGTGTGTCCTCTGCCTATGGTCAGGCAAGAGGGGGTTGTTGAGAAGCATCAATTGTGCAACTTGAGCAGCTGCTTTGGCAGATGTGTCCACAGCTAAATGTGACACAAGTTTCATTTCCAGAGTCAAGATAGAATACGCATCCCAAAACATCCCCCATGACCTTACCAGAGGTGGATGGGGCATAAGCAACAGGGAGGGTTTGCTCCTACAAGCAGCCCTTATCTTCCCTGTTCTAATAATTGCTGAAGGTACAGGTCTGTCAGCTTCCTGTACAGCCATTGGCTCTGATCACAAAGGTCCCTGGTATCCCTGAGTTTAGGGAACATCTGAACCCTGACTGCAGAATAGTCAACTATGAAAGAGAAAATAATGAGAAAGAGAGAGCCAGTGACCCTGAGACTGAAGGCTGCAGAAGGAACTCTCATCCATCGGAACAAGGGGAAGGCTGGGTGGCTGGACAGGCTTGAATTTCAAGCTGTCCAGAATTGTTGATGGACTGGGCAAGCCGTTTAACCTCCCTGACTTCAGCTTTCCTTATTTTTTTTCCTTCTTTTCAAATTGGAAGAACAGTCCTGCCTTGCAGGATTATTGCAAAATGCTGGGACTATTGTCATGGAGATGTCAGAAACTACCATTAGCCAAGGATGGTCAAAGGTTAGGCTGGCTGGAATATTTTTTAAGAGACCAAGAAAGCAAAACATACTTTTATATATGTTAATCAATTGCAAAGTGAAGGAGAAAAGGAGCAAATATATTTAGCACCTACTATAGACCAGAGATCTTATTAGGTCCCTAACCCACATTGAACCTCTTCCCTCAGACCTCCAGCTCCCCACTACAAAACTAAAGCAGGGGCTCCGAGGAATGTGTGCAAGTCTTCCCCACTGCCCGCTCATCCTAACCCTCCCTTCAGGGCTCACCCAGACTCCTCAGGTCCACACAAACACTTTCACGGCCTGTTTCCCTCGTGCAACAATGATAGCTGCCATCTGCTGTGGCCCTGCTCTGTGCCAGACTCTGTAGTATCTTATCTCACTTCATTTTTTACAATGGCCTTTAAGGGAACTATCACCACCCATGTTCTCCATATAAGGTAATTGAGGCTCAAAGAAGTTAAGTAACATACAGAAAGTTAAAGAGTTAGTAAGGAACGCAGGTGGGCTTTGAATAGAGGTCTCTCTATCACCTGGTACAGCCTCCCACCATGACATATTTGCAAAGAATTCAGCACTAAGAAAGTACTCAATAAAGAAATCCATAACGTCAACCCAAATCAGAAGCAGTGGGCAAAATAGGAAATGGGTTACAGTTTTTATGATGTATCCATATAGTGAAATGCAGCTTGACCATGTAAAATGATGTGGTAGAAGAGCCATTACTGACATATGGAAAGAAGTTCTTGATGTTGACTGAGTGAGGCAAACTACAAAGGAGAATGTACAGTGTAATTCTATTAAAGTACCTCTATTTTCTAGACATATAGATAGGTATGTACACACACACACACACACCTTAAGGAAAAATGTACTAAAATGTTGACTATATATATATATATATACACATATATATCTTTCTGATGAGATTGAGAGTGGTCTTTGTGTTATTATTTCTGTATATCTATTTTTTCTAAAGTTTTCCTAGTAACTATGGCCTTCCTGGTCTTAAAAGACCATACCTAAACACAACTGAAGATGTGACATGGAGAGAGGGTATGTGACAATAAGTAGAACAGGTTGTTATATTTTACTTTTTTGAAGTATAGTTTATTGATTTTGCTATTACAGTTGTCCCACTTTTTCCCCCTTTACCCACCTCCACCCAGTAGCCGATTTCCTTCCAGCAATCCTCCCCTTTAGTTCAAGTCCATGGTTCATACGTGTAAGCTCTTGGGCTTCTTTCTCCATTTTGTATACTATTCTTAACATCCCCTTGTCTATTTTGTTCCTACCAGTTATGATTCTTAATCCCTGCACCATTTCTCCCATTGTCCCCACCCCTCCCCAAATGACCTCCATACGTAGGAGATCATCTGAATGTTCTATTCCTATTCTGGTTGTTTACTTAGTTTGTTAGGTTTGGGTTTTTTTTTTAGGTTCAGTTGTTGATAGTTGTGAATTTGTTGCCTTGCTAATGTTCATTATTTTGATCTTATTTTTCTTAAACAAGTCCCTTTAACATTTCGTATAATAAGGGCTTGGTGATGATGAGCTCCTTTAGTTTTACCTTGTCCAAAAAGCACTTCATCTGCCCTTCCATTCTAAATAACAGCTTTGCTCGATAGAGTAATCTAGGTTGCAGGTCCTTGCTTTTCATGACTTTGAATACTTCTTTCCAGTCCCTTCTTGCCTGCAAAGTTTCTTTTGAGAAATCAGCTGATAGTTTTATGGGAATACTTTTGTAGGTAACTCTCTGCTTTCTCTTGCTGCTTTTAAGATTCTCTCTTTGTCTTTAAACTTTGGCATTTTAATTATGATGTGTCTTGGTGTGGTCTTGTTTGGGTCCAACTTGTTTGGGATTCTCTGTGCTTTGAGGACTTGTATGTATATTTCCTTCACCAAATTAGGTAAGTTTTCTTTCACTATTTTTTCAAATAAGTTTTCAATTTCTTGCTCTTCCTCTTCTCCTTCTGGCACCCTTATGATTCAGATATTGGTACACTTAAAGTTGTCCCAGAGGTTCCTAAGCCTAGCCTTGTTTTTTTTTTTTTATTCTTTTTTCTTCTTTCTGTTCTGGTTGAATGTTTATTTCCTCCCTATGTTCCAAATCATTGATTTGAACCCTGGCTTCCTTCCTTTCACTGTTTGTTCCCTGTATATTTTTCTTTATTTCACAGAGTGTAGCCTTCATTTCTTCCCTTATGCATTTGTTGAACTAAATGATATCTCTAAGCATCCTTATCACCAATGTTTTGAACTCTGCATCTGATAGGTTGGCTATCTCCATTTTGCTTAGTTCTTTTTCTGGAGTTTTGCTCTGTCCTTTCATTTGGGTCATATTTCTTTGTCTCCTCAAGTTGGCAGCCTCCCTATGTTTGTTTCTGAGTATTAGGTAGAGCTGCTTTGACTCTGTCTTGGTGCACCTGTCTGGATGAATATTTCTTATTTAAATCCTTGGTTGTCGGACTTCCAGACAGTTTGATTTCCTGGCAGTTATGGCTGTATTTTTTTGAAGTTAGTTGTGAACACTCTTATGGTTGTTCAAGGAGGCAAAGCATGTCTACCTACAGCTCCATCTGGCTGGAAGCTCCTGCCATTGGAATTCTTATGAACTGGGTTCTTGACAAGCTAGAGATAATAGTCATAGGTATAGATGCTATAGCCTTATGCCTGAGTTAAAGGACAACTCAAAAAAAAATCACAAAACTAAAGCCAGTTTTGAGGTGTATATACATCTTCCACCTCTTTGTTATCCAAGTAAAGCCTAGTAATTATAAGAACTATAAGCCTGAAATAAATCAAAGAAAGATATATGCCATATGATTTCACTTATATGTGGATTCTAAGGAACCAAATAAACAAACAAAATATAAATAGAGTCATAAATACAGAGAACAGACTGAGGGCTGCCAGAGTGGAGGGGGGTTGAGGGTCTGGGTGGAAAAGGTGAAGGGACTGAGAAGTACAAATTGACTGTCACAGAATAGTCATGAGGATCTAAAGTACAGCATGGCAATAGAGTCAACAATGGTTACACTACAATGGCTATCTATGGGTCCACATGGGTGCTTCAAGTATGGGGCAGAGACTCTGTGGGGCGCATGATTGTCTAACCGCTATGCGGTGCATCTGAAACCAATGCACGGTGATATTGAATGTAGGCTATAATTGAAAAATAAAAACTATATGTCTGGATAACAGACACACTCAACTTTTGTACTCAGCTTTACTCAGTCAACAGCAACATCATGTCATGTCAGTACCTTCTCTTCTAAAATGTCACTCGGCATTGTTAAGATATAATTCAGTCTCTCACAAGACATTAGAGAAAGACAAAGGCAAAATAAAACACCCTGGCATGCTTATTGTCACACCCTCTTTCCATGCAGCCCCTCTGATGGTGTTCAGGTGGGATCTTCCAAGACTAGATGGACTAGGGGTGGCACCAACACCCTGAGACATGTCCACCCTCAGCCTGAGCGCAACCTCGGGCCAACTCCCGAACGGCACAGGTGGCTTTGGCCAGAGGTAGAGCAGTGACCTGGGAACCCACCAGGAGGAGGAGCCTGCAGGATGCAGTGAAATCATATTCTAAATTATGGAGGGTTTTTAAGGAACAGCCAGGCAGGGTGGGAGGCTGGGAGATGGGCTGGTCAGGAAATGCCAGTTTAAAGTTAGCTCTGACCTATTAATCAGCAGCGGGGACAATGATGCAGGAGGGGCGGGAAGGCCGGACATGTGCTCGCGCCAGATTTATGGACCCAGAACAAAGGGTGGCCGGCTCGTTTAGAGAGTCTCTTTCCCTTTTCCTCTGGCAAAACGAGGACATTGTTTAAAAAGCCAAAAAGAACAAATATTCTAAAGACTGAGGTCATTTCCAGAGGTGCAACAGGTCCTGACGGGACTCAATACACATGCTGGGCAAGGGGGACCACAGAGCAAAGCTCAGAGCAGCAAGGTGGGGTACACTCATGCAGCAGAGACCACTGGGGAGGAGCTGGGACCCCCTGCCTGGCCTCTGGCAAGCCCACCTGAAGCCCCTCAGGATAAGCCCAGAGGCTTTGAGAGGCCTGCTGGTTAGGCCGAAAACAATGCTCCGAGAGCTTCTCTGGGAAGGTCCTCCTGAGGGTGGGCAGCCTTGCGTGCTGTTCATCTCAACTCCCTTCATGTCCAGAAGAGACTCTTGTTCCAGCCCCTGCCTCACTTCATCAGATGAGAAGAGAAGAGGAATGCGAGAAGAGGAGGACGGGGAAAAAGGAGAGCACGCCATGCTGAGACAGGACATGATGGCCCTGATGTCCCCAGTCACTCAGTGTTTGGGGACTGACCAGCTGTGGCTTTATAGCCTATTCCCTATGGCTGCCACCTTCAGTCAGGTCCTGGCTGCCTCTCCCCAGAACCTTGAGAAAGGTCTGCCTGACTACCGTCTTGCTTTCCTCCCACCTGACCTCCGCCCAGCCTCTGGGATGGACTTTCTAAACAATACAACTGACCATCTCTTTCCTGGTTAAAAAGCACTCAGCGATTCTGTTTTTTCTTCAGAAAAGAGGTTCAGTAACCTCAGCCTGGTGACAGGATCCGTCATGTCACGGGCCTTCCTTCCTTTCCAGCTCATGTCCCATCTCTCTCCAGTCCCTCCATGTTCTTTAACCTCACAGAATTATTTTCTGTTCCCTGGACATGGTATGCCTCTCTTGGAAAATTTCTAGGCATTCTTTAAGACCTTAGCTCCAACGCTACCACCTCCCTTGAGATCGTACGCCATGCTGGCTGGATTAATCGCTTCTTTGTCTGGGGTCTGATGCATTATTCATATTGCCTATAATTATTATAATTATAATAGAGTAGCAGAGCACTTACCAACTACACTACTTAACTGCAGGTCACTTGAAAACATGAACTCCATTGAATGCCTAAATGAATCAATGAATGATGATCTACTAGACAGGGTTACCCCTAGGGTATGTGGGGACCCATGCAAATATTTTCACAAGTCCTCTGTATATATAAACAGTTTGAGTCACCAAACTCAGGGTTTTAGCACCTTCTGACAACCCAATTTCATGTGATCCGTACTGCAAAATAAATACTCTCTGGCCAGCAGAAAAGATCCTTTTACCAGGTAGCCATCCTGTGACTGGGGCCTGCACATGGGTCCCTTAGACAATCTCTTAGAGGCCAGGCCTGGAGCATCTCCGGGGCATCTGGTTGACCCCATGCACTAAGGAGAGAACTGTAGAGCATATCAAAGGGGAGAAATTGGGACCAAAGCCAAAGTGGATCCAAGTTGGGCCCAGAGCACCTGGTCTGGACAACATTACTGGCTCTGGTGAATCCTGATCCCTGGAAGGACTTAGAAAATGATGAGGATAACATTCCAAAGTCCTGCCCTGGCTGGTGTGGTTCAGTGGATTGAGCACTGGCCTGAGAACCGAGAGGTCTCCAGTTCAATTCCCAGTTGGTGCACGTGCCTGGGTTGCGCACCAGGTCCCCAGTTGGGGGGCCCTGAGAGAGGCAACTGATAGATGTATCTCTCCCTCTCTTTCTCCCTCCCTCCCTCCCCTCTCTCTGACAGTAAGTAAATAAAATCTTTTTTTAAAAAATTATCACAGTTTAGGGACCCCTGAGGCCCAGAACCCAGGCAGATTTCCTGCTTGCCCAGGTAGTACAGCTCCTAGGTAACCATGTGATCATACACTGTCCTTCAACAAACATTGACGGAGCACCTACTATGCACCAGGCACTTCATCAGAAGCTGGAGTTTTATTTTCATTCTCATTTATTACTATGAGTTAGCAAGTTATGCCTGCCAAGGAGCAAACTTAATGATAACACAGCAGACCTGCAGAGCGTGGGAGCAGAGGTATCACTCCGCTGATCAGGAAATAGAGCCGGACGGGGGCTGTCATATATTCCATGAAGGTCGAACCACACGCTCTACTCCTGGGTGTGGTTATAGTGCAGCAGAGAGGTTCCTGAAAGAAAGCGAAGGGCAATCCATTGATCTCACTTCCAAAAATAAACCAAAACGTGAGAGAGAGAGGGAGAGAATGATGACTTAGAGACTATTCTGAGGTTCAACAGTTGATGGAAATAATGACAAAAATACATGTAAATGGCTCCACACTGTGTTTTCAGAAATTGCAGTTGTTAAGCTGGCTGGTAAAGCCTCTCACAGCAATGTCAAGTGTTGTGACCTGAGGGCCAGGGGAGGACCCCCGCTTCTACCTCTCTCCCTAAGCTTTGATTTCCTCATCTGTGCACCAGGGATTGGGACCCTCATGTGCTGTCACAAGACTCAAATGAGATTAAAGGTCAGGAACAATCTATGCACACTTAAAACACCACCCCTGAGTTGCTCATTATTAATAGAGATGGAGGGGTTATTTTGTGGTTTTCTCACCTCACCGAATATCCACAAAAGGAGGGGATTTCCACAAGGTAGGCTTTAATGAAAAGTGAGATAATCAAGGGAAGAAACAGCCCTCTCCCAAGACTAACCCTGAAGCTCTTAAGAATGTAACTCCATGCTGTCTTTTAAGTTTGCAAATGTGCTCTCTGTAGGCACGCGCGCGCGCACACACACACACACACTCTCTCTCTCTCTCTCTCTCTCTCCTGCTCGCCCCGCCCCCACCCCACCCCCGCAAAGCCTGATCCTTGAACCTCCCTTCTTCCAAGTCTTGGTTCTCAGCCTAGGGAAATTTTGTCCCCGTGAGAACATTTGCCAACATCTGGAGACATGTCAGGTGTCACACCTTACGTGAGGAGAGGGTGGCTTGTTACTGGCACCTAATGGGTAGAGGCCAGAGATACCACCACACATCCTCCAATCCACAGGACACTCCCGCAACAAAGAATTACCCAGCAAAACATGTCAACTGTGCTGAGCTTAAGAAACTCCACTCTGAGTCTTTGTTCATACTGTTCCTTCCATTGTAAGCTCTCTTTCTCTCCTCTGCTTACTTAAATCCTACTCCTCCGGAGAAAGGAAAAGGCCCCATCACATGCTGCTGGAACTTTTAAACCAAAATAAACTTTTTTGTAATTTGACCAGAACTAATAGAATTGTAAACAGCCAGACCTTTGGAACAAAGTCCTATGGTCAAGGATGTTTACCGCAGCATGTTTGTGATAAGGAAAGACTAAACACAACCTAACTGTTCTATTCAAGAGGGATCGGTAGCTTGAAGTTATAAGGCTTTGGTACAAAGCAATTATCTGCAGCCCTGAGAAGAAATAAGGTCATTTCCAAAGGGGTTGATAGGGGAAGAGCGCTGAGATATATTGTTAGATTTTAAAAGTAATGTAGTACTGTACAGGACAGCCTTATAAATGTGTCCTATTTGGTAACTAAGTAAAAGAAATATTCATAAACATACTGATATACATCTATGGAAAATATCTATAAAAGCATGTGTAAGAAAGTGGTACTATTTGTTACCTTTGCTGAGGAGGACTTGGTCAGTGCAATTAGAAGATTTACTTGTCATTTTTATCATACATCAGGCTGGATACTTTTAACCATATGCAAACATTTATTTTTTATTCTAAAAAAATATTTCATTAAAAACTTGTAAATGGCGAATGTAGGTGAAGGACATACATAAATTCATTGTATATTCTTGCAGCTTTTCTCTTGGTTTGAAATTTTTGCAAAATAAAAACTTTATAAAAGCCTTCTAGAAAAAAACAAATAGGAGAATATCTTCCTCACCTTGGAGTAGCTAAAAACATCTTAAATAGTACACAGAAGAACTAAGCTTAAAAGGAAAAAGTTGGAATACTATTTTTCATTAAAATTGAGAACTTCTTTTATCAAACGAGACTATGAAGAGTAAAGGGCAAGTCACAGATCAGAAAAGAGGTTTGCAATAAATATATTTGTATCCATAGCATAAAGAACTCCACCAACTCTAATCAATAACATTATAATAACTATGTATGGTGCCAGGTGAGTACTCGACTTATAGAGGGGATCACTTCAAAAATTATGTACATGTCTAACCAGTATGCTGTACACCTGAAACTAATGCAACATTGAATGTCAACTTAAGTAAAAAAATAAAATGAAATAAAAATTTTTTAAGTAAAATAAATAAATAACTCCCCCAAATCAATAAAAGGCAGTCAACATTTTTTAAAGTGAGCAAAACATTTGAATAGGCACATCACAAAAAGAACATTCAATTGGCTAATGATCACATGAAAAGAGGCTCACAATCATTAGTCATTCGGAAAATGTAAAATATAACCACAACAAAATACCACTGCTCCCCAACTAGAATTGCTAAAATTAAAAAGACTGACATTAAATAGGGATGTGAGTAACCGGATTTCTCATACATCTCTGGTAGGAGTGTAAAGCGATACCACCACTGTTCTGAAAATTCTCTGGCAGCGTCTACGAAAGCTGAAGTTTCCAATCTTACTTCAAGTCCTCCCTGATCTACACAGATTTTTCTTTCCATGATTCCTCGGATCTACATCCTGTGTTTACTACACTTTAAATTCTACCCTAAGTTCTCAAGTTTTCTTTGGCCCTGCGTAACTATAATTTGCGGAGTACCTACTCTGCGAGGTTCTTGGGAATCTTATCTTTGGGACTAAGGAGATGACCTATTCTTAGAAGCTCATTTATAGCTCCTGTAGGAGCTCCTGGACTAGGTGGAGGGGGAAACGACAGACAGGGTAGAAGACAGATACCACTTTAGACTAACCTTCTCTTCCCAGCTAAATTCCAGCTTTAGATCTTTGTGCCACACTTCTTTCATAATCCCAGTGCCTGAATTCACAATGACCCCAAGTAGGAACTGAGAAAGTAAGAGTTTGCTGAACTGATCTACTTGACGTCTATCCACAGACAGTAAGAGATTAGGGCTAGGTAAGAAAAAAAAAAGTAGATTATAGTCATTGACATCTTTAATACGAAGGCTTTAGGATATTTAAAACGTAGCCTCACGCTGGCCAATTTTATATCCATTAGCTCATCCCATTCTCAGAATAATCCTGTGAAGTGTAGGTATTATTATCGCCATTTGGCAAATGAGAAAATTGAGGTTAAGACAGATTATGTTATTTGCCAAGGTCATGTTAGCCAGGAACTGGCAGGGCTGAAAGCCAAACACCTGAGCCCTTGTTTTAAATTCTGCTTCTTTCCACTACATCACATCAGAAGCATCCCTGTACAACTCCAAAGACATGGAAATCTAAATTTCTCTCTGGCTTTGGTCCCTTGCACGTGTTTCTCCTTTCCCTGAAACAATTCTTCGGCCACCATCTCTCCTCCCATCCTGCCTCCTCATGGCCAACTCCTCCTCCTTCTTTATATCTCTAATTTTAGTCTTTCCAGAAGACCTTTCCTGATCCTCCAGAGAAACTTTGATGTCCTGGCCATGAGCGACAAAAGCACCCTGTACCTTACACCTTTCATTCCCCTGTGTTGTCTTCAATGGTTTCAAGTTGCCTTCCCCTCTGGGCTGTGAGCTGTTATCTTCCCTGTTTGTTGCTACATTCCCAATGCCCTGCACGTGGTAAGGGTTCATTATATATTCTTGAATGAATGAATGGTGAGAACATTCTTCCAAGTCTAAGGTTTAACTCTACATAACTGTTCCCCATCGATTTTGTCTAAAAACAAAAACAAAAACAGTAACCGAAGATCAAAAAGGTAAGACCAACATGGTCAGACAGGTCAAGGAGTGCCGATTCTCATAACTGTTCTGAGACTTATTTGGTGGACTATCCTCCTTTTTCTATAACTCAGTTTTGCCAATTGTTCGATAGTAGCATCATAGCAGATTGCTTCTAGAACTCTGCCTTGCACCACTTAGCTCTGGCGCTATCACAGGATTTGGCCAGGCCCATGCTTAACCCAGGAAGTCAGCTCTACCTAAACGCATCTTAATTCCCAGCTGTGGGAGATCAGCTACTATGGGCTTCATATGGTTTCATGGAAATTTCTGTGGCTACAAGGTGATGCATAGTGATGAAAGTAAAACTCATGAATGACAGCCACATGACCCCTAACACTCTTCTGGTATGCTTTTTAATAATAATCAGTGGTTCAGAATTATGTTAACTTAGTGCTGCTAGCTCTACCACACCAACTTTTGTCCAGTGGCTCTTGGAAAGCCCACTATTTTAGAGGGTGTTACAGTTTTAAGAAAAGTCCCCTGAGAAAATTGAGTAGAATTAAATTATTGTCTTCTCATTAAAAAATCTGCCTAGTAAATCATTAAGGATGCCAGAAGGCATCTGGCCTCACCCTGTACAGCATCACTGTCAGGTGGTCATGCAATTCATTCTTGATAGCCCCTAATTATGGGACATCTCACTACCTACCACACAGCGCATTCCACATGTGACAGTTCTAATTGGAAGAAAGTTGTTTATTATGTTTAGTTGAAGTCTGCCATGCTGCAACTTCTCTCCCATTGGACTAGTTCTATCTTCTTCATAAACTGAGTAAATATCTAATCCTATTCCATTTGACAATTGTTAAAAATACCGAAGGATGGAAGAAATGAATAGAATTGGCTGTATAAAAATTGAAAACTGTAGTAAACAGAAACAATCAACCAAAACAAACCAACCACCGTACAGAATTTTAATTGGCACATGGGGGAGAAAAGGTGTGTGTGTAAGAGTTAAAGTGTTATTATACCGAGAAAGAACTCGTACAAACTAGTTCAAAAAAGAAATGAGCAAAGGATATTGACTGGCAATTTATAAATTAAGAAATGCAATGGTACTAATCATAAAAAAATTCAAATGCACCAAAGGAACCTAAGAAACATAAATAAAACCCAGATAATTTTGGAGTATAAATTGGTTCAATCTTTCTGGAGGACAGTGTAATAATATTTAACTTTGCAAATATTATGATCCAGAAATTTACTTCTAGGAATTTTCCCTAAGAAGGTAATTAACCAAATAACAATAGAAATATTTAACAACTAAATTTCCACCAATAAGAAATGGGTTATCTAAATTTCGGTAAGACCATAAAATGAAATTCTAAGCAACCATTGCATATGGTAACCTACTTGACAATAGCAGTATATTCATTACCTGATGTCTAGTGAGAAAAAGATTAGCATTATTACACCTTTTATGTAAAACTGTATGCATATTTTGCGTATATGAATTTGCAAATTCTGGCTAGAAGATTGTTCATAAAGATATCAGTGGCATTCCTCTTGGATAATACAATTCGGGATAATACCTTTCTTCCTTATCCTTTTTGGTTGTGTTCACCTTTCTTTGTATTGCATTATCTGGGATTTTATAATGTAAAAATAATACAGATATTTTTATTTTGAAAATGCTAGTATTGAAAAACATTTTAATATCCCTCCTGTTTTTTTTCCCTACGCTAAGCCTTCCTGACTCTCCATATTTCTTCAAATGAAATGAACTGGAGTCCCTCCTTCTGTCTTCAGAATCCCCTAGCCCCCAGATTACCTACATCTGCCTTAAAGTACAATAGCCAGAATGGACACAGTGATGTGGATATGGTCTCTCCAGTCCAGAGTGGAACATGGAACTCACCTCCAGATATCACGCAGCCAACGGTGTGATTAGTTTTGATGGTACCACTCCTCCCCACTGATCTACATGGAGCTCCCTGGTCTTTTTCATGCATCCCTGGTTGTTAATTGGATCTCCACCATGTAGTGATGCTGTTGCTTACGTGGGCCCAAATGCAGAACTTGACATCTGTCTCTATTTGACATTTCATCAGCCTGACCTTAGACTGGGTTCATCTTTTCTGCCCCTGAAGAGTTTTATAGAGCCTGAGTCATCCAATCAGCTGCTTTGCTGTCCCTCTAGGCAACTGAGAACTCTGAAATGAAATGGTCATTTTTCTCCTAAGGTAGGATAAACATAGGACAAATGTAGATGGATACCTCTACCTGCTTCCTCTATGCTCCAGTATGAAATGATCTACTTTGCAAGTCAAAAACAGGTATTTTTTTTCCTAACCATTATTGATAGGTATATAAGTTGACGCAGTATTTCTGGAAAGCAACTGGAGGATGTCTAGGTAAACATTAAATGTGGGTAACATTTGACACCAAAGTTACATTTCTGCATATAAGGGTCTGGTACAAATAACACCCCTTTTTTTATTACAAAATCTTTTATTACAAAACCATAAGCATGTAATTCTGTAACATAACAACATGACACTCAAGCATGCCATATGACATTTTAGGTGAAATGTTCAAATTAAAACTCTATATTATTACATCCATATCATTACCCTACCAACCACACTCAAGTAGGCCTTATTTCTACCAGACCTTGTATTGTTTCTATCTTATATCAATATAATTTGACTTAAAGGGTGACTTCCTAGAAGTGTCTTACATACATGTACCTGTTCATCATTGATCACAGTGTTCAAGAGGGTAAAAATTGGAAGCAAACTACATATTAAAACAGCTAGGGAGCAGGTAATTAATATATGATAGTCGTTATACAGTTAAATACAACACAGACATTAAAAATAATGATGTCGTACCATAATTATTATCATGTGTATTAACAATATACCAAGTACAAAAACTATGATTAGTTCAGTTTCTTTTTAAGGAAAAAATATATAGAAAAAGAGAAATATTTGGAAGGACATTCTTCAAAGTTGCAAGAGATTATCTCTGAATAGTGAACATACAAGATGACTTTCCGTAATGTCTAAATTTTTGTATAATGAGCATTTTTTTTTCTTTTTTCTTTCTCAATGTGTGGTTGCCTCTCTTGCGCCCCCTACTGGGGACCTGGCCCACAACCCAGGCATGTGCCCTGGCTGGGAATCGAACTGGCAACCCTTTGGTTCACAGGCCAATGCTCAGTCCACTGAGCCACACCAGCCAGGGCTATAATGAGCATTTTTAATAACAAGAAAAATCAATATTTGTGGATTCTTCATATGCTCTCCTCCACTTCTATCTGAATGAAGGTTTATAGTTGAAGTCTGATTTATTGTTATATACTATATCAATTTTTTTCCTGTGAAGGAAAAAAAAAGGGCCAAATAGTAAATACTTTAGGCTTTGTAGGCCAGACAGTCTTTATTACAGCTGCTTAACTTTGCTATTGTAGAGCAAAACCAGCTATGCAAACAAATGAGTTTGGCTGTGTTCCATTAAAACTTTATTTGTAAAAACACTCTGGCTGGTATGGCTCAGTTGGTTGGGGCATAATCCTGTACGGCAAAAGGCTGGGGGTTCAATTCCCAAGCAGAGCACATACTTAGGTTTCAGGTTCAATCCCCAGTCAGGGCATATAGGAGGCAACCAATCAATGTTTCCCTCTCACATCTTTCTCTCTCTCTCTCTCTCTCTCTCTCTCTCTCTCTCTCTCTTTTCCTTCCTCTCCCTCTAAAATCAATACACATTTTAAAAAAATTTTTAAAAACAGGTAGTAGACTGGGTTTGGCTCATGGGCAGTAGTTTCTTGCCAACCCCTGCTCTTCACCTACATCAGGAGTGCATTTTCCTTTTTCCACTTGGTGTTTACAATCTCTTGCATATATCATGTATCAGTTAGTTTTTGCTGCATAACAAGTCATCCCAAAACTTAGCAGCTCAAAACAACAACCATTGCCCTGGCCAAGTGTCTCAGTTGGTTGGAGTGTCATCCCATGCACCAAGAGGTTGTGGGTTCAATCGCCATCAGGGTACATACCTAAGTTGTGGGTTCAACCCCTAGTCGGGGCACATATAGGAGACAACCAATCGATGTTTCTCTCTCACATCTCACATTTCTCTCCCTCTTTCTCTCTCTCTCTCTCTCTCTCTCTCTCTCTCTCTCTCCAATAAAATATATCCTCGGGTGAAAATAAAAAAAAAAATAAAAACCACTTATTCACTTATGACTCTAAGTTTGGGCCGGGACATCTTAGCTCTGCTCCATCTAGGATCAACATGGCCCACTCATTTGTCTGAGGTCAGCTGGCCATCAACAGTCTCACACATGTCTGGCGGGCTGTCAGCAGGGGTAAGGGAAGTAATGGGGCCACATGTCTCTCATCATCCCGCAAGTTGCCTGGGCTTATTCATGTGGTGGTGGCCTCAGTGTAACAAAGAGCAATAAGACAGGGCTATCCCTAATCTGAAGCATTTTTTGAGCCTCTGCCTCCCACACATTTGCTAGTAGTAATTCACTGACCAAACAAGTCACATGTCCAAGTCCATATTCAAGGGCTATAGTTCCCACCTCCTGACAAGAGGAATTGCAGGCATGTGCAAAGGGATATGTATATAGGCTGGGGAACAATTTGTGGCCATTTTTTGGCCAATCTGACAAACTCCCTCAACAATGTCACCTCTGGTCCTTTCTCTTTCCAGAAGCTCTTCCAGGCATCTCCCATTCAGGTAAATGGCTATCCTACAGGGGCCCCTTCCTCTTCTCTTTGAGCAAGACCACTGCTATATCTTTGGGTCAAGAACTGAAATCTCAAATGCATCTTTTCCAGATACAGCTCCATAATTCTTCTTCTCACCTGCAGTCAATTGTTACTCATCCTGGAAAAGTGATTCGAGCAGCTATTTATAAATCTGCTCAAAGTATTTCTCCACTCTCTGATTTCCGTCTTTAAAACTTGTATTTAAATCATTAGCCTGTGTCACTTCCCATTCACTGAATTCTTCCTGCTTTCCATGTGTTCACATTCAGGCCTTTGAAAAATGAAGATTATAAAACTGGGACAGTTCCCATGGTGACACATTGGTCTCTTTGATCCTCTTTACCCTCACATGCTGAGTGAACCACCCAGACAGCTGAAGCTCATTATAATCCTTTCTGTGAAGAGAGATCATGCCTTCTTCATTCACCCTCCTTCCCCCAACAGCATATACAACACTGCTGGCAACCTTTAAAAGAAAAGGCTTTTAAATCTTGCTCAACAACCATCATTGATGGAGATAGTGACAGTGGAGATGTAGGGGAAAAAGCAGTAAATATAGAGTCAGAAGGTTTAACTGGGTTCAGAGCCAACCTCCACCACTATTGGTGTGGCCTGGGACAAGTGATTTTTATTTTTCTCATGTGAAAGCACCCAGAATAATATAGAGAACAAACAGAGTGCTGGGTAAATGTTTGTTCATTCATGTTTGCCCACAGTCACAGGCAAAGCACTATGGGAAGGGGCCACAAAGGGTTTGGAGATCAGTGAGACCCACGTGCCAACAGGGAGCTCATGATAGGGTGGTAAGTGAAAGCTCACAGCCCAAAGCTTCTATTTTTTTATTCTCAGTAAATGGATGATATAAGGGGAAAACACTTTTAAACACGTGTCACCCTTTGAGCTGAATAAGAAGGAAACGAACAATAACAGTAATGACCTTCAGACTCATTTTGTCATCCAGGTAATCTCCATCTTTAGCCTCAAGTCCTGACTTGTTTCCAATGGAAGGACCTTCCCAGCACAAGCCCTCTGTTGGTGCAGCTCCCAGCATCTCATCCATGATAGGCAATATCTCAAAAAGGCCTTAGAAAGCTCTCTTCATCCAAGGACCAGAGAGAACTGGATAGTCAGGCTATGGAGTCACAATGACAACTGCTTTAGCAGGAATATCTCTGAATACAGAAGAATAAGTGCAGAGAGCAAAGGCGGCTATGTTTTTACAGAAATAAAGATGATTTCATTTGGCTTATGTCACTTGGTTGTTTATTTTCATTCTTAAAAAATGACAAGAGGAAACTGAAAAATAAAGAGTCAGTTTAAATTAGAGATGTTTACAAACCCAATCTGTTATTTGGGTGACCATGAGCAAATTAATTTAAACTCTCTGAACCTTAAATATTCATCTATAAAATGAGGATAACTACCCTTATTATCTCTGACAACATGTCAACATCCAGTAGAGAGTACTCCCAAAAAAAACAAATAAATGACACATACACTCTACACTATTTGGTCTTTGGTAACCCCAAAGTGGTCTTTAGCAGAGAGAGAGAGAGAGAGAGAGAGAGACAAAATTTTATACCTAAGATGTGCCAGGGGCTTTCTATGCAATAACTCCAATTCTCCATTCTATTTATCTTCAGCTCTATAGATTAAGAACCCGAGGCTCAGAGAAGTTAGGCAACTGGACCAAGATCACAGAGCTACTAAGCAGCAGGTGCTCCTGACTCCAAAATTAATACTCCTTCTAAGCCTCTGTCCAAATAGTGCTAGCCATAGCCACGGACTAGAACAGTGTGGCCCTGGTACCCCATCAGGAATGTTTCCCCTGCAGAGACACAAGCTCTGGATTAGAACTTGGCCAGGGGTCTGAAGGAGATCTGGCCCGGCTGGTGGAAGTGTCTGGCAGGCACCCTGGGGCGCCGTGTTCGGTCTGGCCTGATGCACAGGCTGCACCAATGAGCAGGAAGAGGGCGTAGCTCTGGCTCTAATGAGGTTCGCAGATGCTAGAGACATGTTGTAAACACCAGTGGGTGTGGGTGACCAGGAGGGTGGAGGAGCCACAATGGGGCCGTTCCAACAGCTCAGAGCGGATAGAAATATCGGCAAGAGGTAATGAGAGGAAACCCCATTACTGGGGCTTGTTTGGGAACAGATAAAAGCCTGGACACTCTGAGCAAAAGGCCAGGGTCTATGGAGGCAAGAGTGGCCCTCACACCAGAGGGACAACTCTAGGAAAGATGATGCAGAAACCTAGGGCTCTGAACTGGCGGCCTTCTTCCACCAGCAAAGGTTTACCTCCTGGTACCCAGCTCCACAGTGTGCCTCTGTGTCTCAAACTTGGTCCCTGCTCACCAAATAATGATGCGATTAATATGAACTGATTTGAATCCCGGCTCCCTGCTTGCCAGCTAGGCAACTTAGCAAATCACTAACAACTTTAAGCTCTACTTTTCCTCATCTGAAAAATGAGTGTAATAATTAGTACCTTCCATATAGAGTTGTTATGAAGATTAAACGATATAATGTGCATGAAAAAAACACTTGGCACAGTGCTTAGCCCACCTTCAGCCCTTAACAAAGAGTGGCTGCTAATATTATTAATATGCCTCTCTTACGTGCCCAGGATCCGGGCTTGACATTGCCTGGGTGCTGGCAAGGAACACATGACACACTCACCTGTTACTAAATGTTATTAAAGGGGCTATTTATTGTGATCTGGGTAGGGTCAAGGGGAACAGCAATGGATTTCAAGACACCCAGGAACTAACAACCTTAGCGACCTAATTTCTCTCCCCCAACCCTGGCCCCAGCCTTGGTTGTTTAGCTAGAACTCAAGGACATTGGCCACCACCAACAGGAGCGAGAGCTATGGTGTGGAGAAAGCGATGTGGCCATTGGCTGGAAGCAAAAGCACTGGGGGTGGTTAGGGGAGCCTCTCGTTCTTTCCCCATGTTCCCCTCAATTTTCTGCCACTGCCTCCCATTGGCTAAACTCCAGGGGACAGCAGAAGGCGAGAAATGCCATCCAGTTCAGCCTCTTGGGCACCAATGGAGCAGGGCGTAGGAACACTGATGCAGGATAGGGAATGGGTGGAAGCAAACAGAATAGCCCAGGCTCCCAAACTCGTTCATTAATCTCATTAACAGTAAGAAAGTTGGTGTCATTATCTTCCTTCTTCAAATAAGGGAATTTGGCTCAGGGAGGTACAGCAATTCACTCAAAAATCAAGCTAGAAAAAAAAATGGTGGTGCCCCCATTAGAATCCAAATCTACCTCACCAAGCTGCCTCAACAGACTCAGTCAATTATCAAGAGACTAGATTTGGACGTCTCTTGTTGTCCAGAGGGGTTGGGTGGGAGGGTTTTCCCACATGAAACTAAAAGGTTGCATTGAATTTTAGATGAGTTTGTGTTAAGGGGTGGTCTGTAAAAACAAGCAGAATAAGGAAAAATATGAAGCCTTTGTGCCCACGTGGGTCAGAGTTCCTCATCCCTTCAACAGGCATGCCCTTGAGTGTTGCATGCACTCCCTGTGGCACTGGAAGAGAAGTGGCAGCCAGTAGGCACAGCTTTCCCTTAGAGAGCACTTTCATGTGCTAGAACCATTCCAAGTCCTTTATGTGTTTACACATTTTAATAGTAGATTTAATTCATTTAATCATCCTTAAATCACTTACACACAGATTCTGCCCTTGAAAAACTGACACGGTCAGTATATTATTTACAGATGGCTTCAGCAATGTGATAGCTGCTGTGTCAGAGGGGCAACTGAAGGTTTCAGAGCAAAGAGTAGAGTTAGTGACTCAGTGGTAAGCTGGAGGTGGCCCTTGCTGGGTTCCCAGAGCCAGCTCTTCTTAACTAAGTCCTTAGTGACCACGTTGCTAACTTGAAATCTGCTGTGGTGGGAGCAAATGGTAATCGCTATAAATGAAAGTTGTTATTTTTGGGTTTCTGTTGCTGTTGTTAAACATTGACCAGCACATTATTGCCCTGAGGGCTTCTCAGAGGAGGAAGTATTATTGGCAAATTTATTTATAAAGATAGAAAGGTGCCCAGCCTCCTTTCCTCCCACTGCCTCCCTTTCCCATGCCCCTTGCTCTAGCCTCATTGAGCTACTCAAGGCACCCCCCGCTCCATCTCAATTCCTGTGTGCTGCTCTACCCTCTGCCCTCTGCAGGGAAGGTCCCTTCCCTCTTACCTACCAGAGAAGCCCGTACATCTGCTGAGTCTCTTTGCAGACGCTGTATATGCAAACACCTGCCCTGAACCCCGTGCCAGCGGAACAACCTTGGGTGTCCTGACCATCTCAAAACCTTGTTTTCCTAGGCTGTAAAATGGGAGAAATATGAGCTACCCTGTCTACTCCACAGAGTCATCATAGGAATGGAATAAGATGGTCCAAGGGCCACCCTGGAGAGGTGAACACCAAAAAAGGCATGCAAAGAAATGCTGGACGTCAGAGCTGGGAGCAAGCTCAGAAACCATCGAAACCAATCTTCTCAACTTACAAATGAGCTAGCGTATTCCTTGGCTAGATTACTGAGGGCAGTGGAAAAACATGATCCCGTGAGTGTCCCAGAAGGAGACCTCTCCTGGGTGCCCACCATGGACTTGTGGGCACCACCAGGCCAGACCTCCCAGGAATGAGATTCTGGAATCAGTGCAGAAACAACAACTGCCCAGAACTTTCTAGGCAGTGGGCCAGGGAGAGGAGAGAGAGAACCAGGTGGGCCAGTGTTATACAGAGATCTGGTGAGGTGTGACCTTTGGAATGTTACCTGGTATGGTGGCATGGCTCATGCTACCTCACCACCCCTACACTGCCCCCCACCCCTTATCAGAACAGAGGAAGGTGGGGGAGGCAGAAAGGAAGGCAAGGAGAGATGGCGCCATGCAAAACTGAAAGAGCCAGTCTACAAAAAGAGCTGTAACACGGGGACCAAGCTCTGAGCCTGCTCTGCTTGGGATCAGGTGAGGTGAGCCATGGGGGTAACACCGAGGTGAGGATCAGGCTGAGGTCAAGTTAAGTCTTGGGGAGCCATTTATAGGGGAGAAGCTCATAGAGCAGTTGGGCATCAACAGGGGCCCAACACAGGAGGTAGATACCAAGGGGCTGAAGAGTCCGAGGACACTGCTGAGGTCCTGGAGAAAAGGTGTGGAGGGTAAGGGTTATGGTTCTCATCACACTTCTCACAGGAGTTCAGGGTAAGGATATGGTTGCATTTCAAATGCTGTCTTCAGTACACAACACTGCGTCAAAACAATCTCAATGCAAATAATACAGACATGACAAGCAGGGCTCCCCCGAGGCTCGTTTTGATGTGCATCCTTCCAAGCCTTTGTCTGTGAGTTTATATCCCTGTATGTTCACGGGGGAAATGTGCAGCTGTGCATGTGTGTGTCTGTGTGTATTAAAGGAATTGGCCAAAAACACTGTCCTGAATCTATTTGCACATACACACAGAGCAGACCCACCATGTTCTTTGTAAACAGCCCCCCTATAATTCCATGGTCTGGGGGAGTGATGGTTTAGCTAATCAACCCCCCATTGATAGACACTAGACTGTTTCCAGTTTTTCATTTTCAAGCAATAATGAACATCCCTTCACAAGCCTGTCACCAAGAAGCAAAGAAAATTACATTACATATATTTTTATTTCACATGCATATTAGGAAAAAACTTTTCAGAGGTGAGAATTGCCTAGGGAAAGTGTGCACCTCAACCCCTGATTGATGCACCCCCTGATTTAAAACCAATCTAAACAAAGATCTTGAAAGAATATCATCAGGAACTATGACTGCATGAACCCGAGATGGGACCAAAATGTTTGATAACTCACTTCCATCTCCATTTGCAAGGATTCTGTCTATCTTATGTCCCCTTAGTCATCATTTGGGTGAGTTCTACGCATTTATGCTTGTTCTTTTTTTCATCTGTCCTCATAAATCAACCCTTGCAGTCTCCTAATCAAAGCCAGCTTTTCAAACGAAACCGTAGCCGGGTGTTTAACTAACTAAATATTGTTTTTCCCCCAGCACTGACAGAGAGGGGGTGGGATGCGGCCTTGATAATTGTCCTCCCTTCCTCAGCGACCCCAGGAAACCACGTGCTGCCCCAGCAGTTACTGACAGAGCCCCAGGTGGGTGGCAGCCGCGGGTTTGGAAGGAGCTGTGTTACGAGGTTTTCCTTTGCTGTCTGGATTTTGCTCCTACATCATGGGATCCCAGGAAGAAGGTTACCTTCCCCGATGAATAGATGGCCTACCCTTCATTAAAGAAGAAAATAAAGCATGAAACTGCCTGGAGTGGCGCCCAGCCAGCCCTAGCGATCTGGTTGGACGCTCTTTCCCTGGGTCCAGCCAAACTCTAGGCCAGCAATTTTCAATCAGTGTGCCCCAAGAATGTTTAAAACATGCACTACCTGACTCTGTAGTCAAAGGCACTGACCTCTTTTACTTTAGAGTGTCAAATTTAAAAAATGATAACAGCCAATACAACGATAGCCGACCAGTGTGAATAAATCAAAATTATACCGATTTTTTTGGTTAAATTTGGAAAAAAATAGAATATATTTTCTGGCGTGCCACAGAATTTGAGCAATTAGTTCATGTGTGCCTTGAGATGAAAAAGGTTGAAAATCGCTGCTCTTGGCTGCAACTGTTGCCACGAGAACAGAGGATGTCAGCTCCTGCTACTCCACTTCCAACTGTCCCCCACTCTGGTCTCAGGTGGTCACTAGTGTGGCCTCCAGAGCAACAAGACTGAGTGCATGTTTCCCTGAAAACTGCCCTTAACCTTGTCTTAAACTTACCCACAGTCCTCCAACTGAGCCCCACCACCTGTAGCAATGGTTCTCAAAGTGTGGTCCCTGGACCAGCCAGCAGTAGCATCCATCACCTGGGAGCTTGTTAGAAATGCAAATTCTAGGGCCCCTCCCAGACCTACTGGATCAGAATCTCTGGGGTGGAGCCAAGCCATTTTAGGTCTAACGAGGCCTCCAGGTGATTTCGATAGCAGGTTTAACTTTGAGAAACACTGACCTGCAGGACGATGTCCAAGCTCCTAACTCCGACCCCAGCCCTCTGTGCACTGACCCCTCCAGCCCCTCCAGCCCCATCTCTCATTGTTTTAACTTTGCGACTCTACACCACATGAAGCAAACACACCCTTGTAGGTCTCTCCTTGCCTCTGTGCTTGCTGTCCCTCTGCCTGTTGTGACCTCACCCACCTGCCTCCACATATCAAACGCCTACCTCCATCATTTAAATCCCAGTTCAGTGTCCCTAGAAAGATTTCCTCGACCTGTCCAAGGAGAGAGAAAAGTAGCTAACACCTACAGGGCGCTTACTATATGCTGGGTACTATTCTAAGAACTTGACATTCAATAAAATTTAATCCCTTCAATAACTCTACATGGAAGGTATGACTATCACTCCCATATTACAGATGAAGAAACAGAGGCCAAGAGAATTTAAATAACTTGCCTAAGTTAGTAAGAGGTGAAACCGGGATTCGAACCCCTGGCTCTGCAGCCTTTAACCTTTTGTTCTATTGCCTCCTCTGATGTATCCAGACCAATGGTTGCAGGGCATCCCCTTGGGCCTCTTAAAACACACCTGTTCCCCCCTGCCTCATGACAGCCATTCAGTTGTATGAAGAACACTCTCATTCTACCCAGAGTTGGTCTTCTCCAGGTCAACACCCACTGTCCACTCAACTGGCCTCCATGTGACTTGGCTCCACATCCACAGCTGCTAGCCCTATCACCACAGCTGGCTTCTGGATAAGGAGGCCTCTCATTGGCCGCCTTTGATTTCTCCTGTTTCCTGTTTTAAATTTCAGGGCCCAAGCCTTTGCAACTAGAATGATGACATGACATGCTTTCTGAAAAATCTCATTTTCTAAAGGCATTTCCTATTGATTTCCTTTTACTGAGGCTCCTCCCTGCCTGGCTTATGTTAAAAAAGAAAATAAAGGGGGTGGGTTGGGGGGAGAAATCTGTGTTTTTCCAAGCTCGGGCTGACTGGCAGATTGCTGTCCGGGTGCCTCTACAGATGAGCTGCTCAACCAGTGCGTCCCACAGCCATGGGCCTTGGAACCACCTCTGAAAATACAGCCCCCAAAACTCCCCCTAAATTTCTCTCTTGACCACCTGTGTGGGATTTGCGGCAAAGTCGTTTCTCATAGGGAATTCTCTGGCTTGAAAGATCTGCCTTGAAAATGAAAGGCCCACTTCCCATCTTTCCTCAGCTTGGGGAGTCTAGTTTCTCGTCCATGGAGACCTGCCTCTGCATCCCTCATTCACTCTCGCTTCTCCTTGAAGGGGGTCTGAGTGCCGGCTTTAGAGTCCCATGAGCCTGAGCTTGAACTGTAGCTCCCTGCTAGCTAGATGGTTTTGAAGAGTTATTTAACCTCTCTAATCCAGTTTTCTCATTTGTTAAATGGGATAAAAAGAATGCTGTATGAGTTTCCTGGGGCTGCCATAACGAGTGAGCACAAACTTGGTGGTTTAAAACACAGAAATACATTGTCTCGCAGTTCTGGAGGCCAGAAGTCCAAAACCAAGGTGTTAGCTGGGTCGCACTCTCTCTAAAGGCTCCAGAGGAAAATCCTTTCTGTTTCTTCCAGCTTTGGGTGGTTCCAGGTGTTCCTTGGCTTGCAGCTGCATCACTCCTACCTCTGCCTCTGTCTTCATACAGCCTCCCTCTCATCTCCCTGTGAGTATCTCCTCTCTGTGTCTCTTATAAGGACATACTTGTCATTGGATTTAGGACCTGCCTGGATAACTCAAGATGCTCTCCTCTCAATGTCCTTTACTTGATTATATCTGAAAAGTTCTTTTTTCCAAACAAGGTAAAACTCATGGGTTTCCAGGGTTAGAACACAGGCATGTCTTTGGGGGGCCACCATGTAATGCACTACAAATACCTACTCCATAGGGTCATGGTGCCATTAGAACAAGAGCACAAATAGAAGGTGCCTCGTGGAGTGTACAGATGCGATTTCCTCTCTTCTCCTCTACCTCCATGCCCACCCTGCTGCACTGCATCTTGGGAATCTGGTTTTCTGAATGGGTGTGAGACCAGTTGCTTGTTATAATGGTTCCACCTGTTACATAGAACATGTTATAATGGTTCCTGTATGTTATAATGGTTCCACAAAGCCCTCCTTCCATATACAAATCCATCTGACTTATATGAACAGCCTGGTGAAGTAGGCATGGCAGGTGCTTCATTTATCCCCATTTTAAAGATGGGTACATGGAGGTCAATAGAGGTTACAACACTTGCTAGTCCCACTCAGCTAATAACTGGCATATCAAATAAAGCTATCAGAGTTCCCTGAGATTTAACGTGTGAGCAGAGGGTGACCCTCATGATAAGGCTCCACTGTGGGTCATCTGGAGGTGTCAAGAATGCAGGGAGATGGTCATCCTAGAAATATCATTCCTGCAAAAGGTCAAAATCTGCTTCTGGAACTTCCGGCCAAGATGGAGGTGTACATAGGTACACTTCGTCTCCTTGCACAACCAAAGAAGGACAACAACAAATTTAAAAACAAAAAATAACCAGAACTGCCAGAATATTGAACTGTATGGAAGTCCGACAACCAAGGAATTAGAGAAACATTCATTCAGACTGGTAGGAGGGGCGGAGATGGGCAGCCGGGGCAGAGGACGCACGGCAAGGCTGCGGCTGGTGGACCAGGCGGTCCCACATTTGCATGCTGGTAACCAGGAAGGACAACTGGGGAGTGAGACAGACCATGCAACCCAGGGTTCCAGCGCGGGAAAAAAAGCCTCAAAATCTCTGGCTATAAAAACCTGTGGGGTTTGCGGCAGCAGAAGAAACTGCCAGTCTCACAGGAGAGTTCATTTGAGAGACCCACAGGGTCCTAGAATGTAAAAAACCCACCCACCCAGGAATCAGCACTAGAAGGTCCCAATTTGCTTGTGGGTAGCGGGGGAAGTGACTGAAAGCCAGCCAAAAGCCAAGCAAGTGGCATTGTTCCCTCTCTGACCCCTCTCCCACACACAACGCCACAAGGCAGTGATGTGGGTTGCCCCGCCCTGGTGAATACCTAAGGCTCCGCCCCTCACAACATAACAGGAGTGCCAAGACAGAAAAAAAATATGGACCAAATGAAAGAACAGATCAAAGCTCCAAAACTAGAACTAAGCAATGAAAAGATAGCCAACCTAACAGATACAGAGTTCAAAACACTGGTAATCTGGATGCTCACGGAATTGGTGGACTATGGTCACAAAAAGGAGGAAAAAGTGAAGGTCACGCAAAGTGAAATAAAGAAAAATATACAGGGAACTAACAGTGAAGAGAAGGAAACTGGGACTCAAATCAACGATTTGGAGCAGAACGAAGAAAGAAACATTCAACCAGAACAGAATGAAGAAACAAGAATTCAAAAAAATGAGGAGAGGCTTAGGAATCTCTGAGATAACTTTAAACACTCCAACATCCAAATCATAAAGGTGCCAGTAGGAGAAGAGGAAGAGTAAGACATTGAAAACTTATTTGAAAAAATAATGAAGGAGAACTTCACCAATCTGGTGAAGGAAATAGACTTCCAGGAAGTCCAGGAAGCTCAGAGAGTCCCAAAAAAGTTGGACACAAGGAAGCACACACCAAGGCACATCATCATTACATTACACAAGATTAAAAATAAGGAGAGAATCTTAAAAGTAGCAAGAGAAAAGGAGACAGTTCCCTACAAAGGAGTTCCCATGAGACTTTCAGCTGAGTTCTCAAAAGAAACCTTACAGGCCAGAAGGGGCTGGAAAAAGTATTCAAAGTCATGAAAGGCAAAAGCTTACATCCAAGATTACTCAGGCAAAGCTATCGTTTAGAATGGAAGTGCAGATAAAGTACTTTCCAGATAAAGTAAAGTTAAAGGAGTTCATCATCACTAAACCCTTATCACATGAAATGTTAAAGGGACTTCTCTAAGAAAGAGAAGATGATAAAAAATATGAACAGTAAAATGACAACAAACTCACAACTACCAACAACTGAACCTAAAAAAACAAAAATGAAAACAAACTAAGCAAACTGCTAGAACAGGAACAGAAGCACAGAAATGGAGATCACATGGAGGGTTATCAGCGGGGAGGAGAAGGGCAGAGAATGAGGGGAAAGGTACAGGGAATAAGAAGCATAAATAGTAGGTACGAAGTAGACAGAGGGAGGTTAAGAATAGTATAGGGAAGGGAGAAACCAAAGAACTTATATGTATGACCCATAGACATGAACTAAGAGGGGGAATGCTGGTGGAGGGGGGTGCAAGATGGAGGGGATTAAAGGGGAGAAAAATGGGACAACTGTAATAGCATAATCAATAAAATATATATTTTTTAAAAACCTGCTTCTGCTTTGTCACTAGCCAGGCAGTAAGTGCAGAAAATGCAGCCGTCCCCGGGCTTGTGTCAGGGTGCCACCTCACCTCTCCATTGATGTCTAAATGAGCTTCATAGTTGAAGTTCTTGTTTCAGAGTCTTGTCATGGTTAAAGGGGTCAAGGGGGAAATAGTCTAAAACCATGGGTGCCTGGCCTAACACAGACATCCCAATGAACGTTTGCAGGATGAAGGGAAGGGGAAAGTTCTGTCTTGATTGCAGGTCCAGTTCAGATGCTCACTCACAGGCTATGTGATGGTAAGTCCATGGCAAGCCCTCCCTTTGTCTCAACCTGGCCGCATGGGTAAAGTAGTTTCGATTAAGACGATGGCCCAGCCTTTCCCTCTCGGCCAGTCTGGGAATCCTGGGATCCAGCATCTCTGTACCCTCAGGCATACCTGAAAAGGAAGATGCTCTGGAAGCTCCAAGCCCAGAGCTAAAGACTGGTGAGTAACCTTGGATAAGGACCCAACCCAACTCAAACTGCCGTGAGGGAACATTCTGGCAAGGCCCCTCTAGAGCTGGCTACCAGCCTTTGCCTCCATGAAGAAGGAATTGCTAGATCTCTGCCTGTGTGTGTAAGTGTGTGCACGTTTGACGGGGTTAGACGATATTTGTATCCAAATGACCTGGCTTGGCTCACCTGCTTCTGGCTGTAAAACCTTAGCTAGTCACTTTCTTTCCCCCAGTCTCAATCACCCTCTCATGCATGCGGAGAATAATGGTGTAAAGGGAGAAGGGATTTAGAGTTAGAGTAATAAATGCATTTTCTCCCTAAATCAGGTCAGGGATGGAGCCCTGGAGGCTGGTGCCGGGAGGCATGTTTGAAGCCACAGAGCGCCCCGCAATCCTATCAGATAGACTGTGATTTTCCTAGAGGCCAGGCCATTGGTGCATTCATCCTCTTATTCATTCAACAAATAGTTATTGAGCTTCTCTATGGGTCAGATGCTGTGTGTAGCCTTGGAACACAGAGACGAATAAGACCTGGGCCCTGCCTGGAGGAGCCCATTGACCAGTGGGAGAGATGTGCACATCTCTAGATCATTGCTTGGAAACCAATGAACATGACAAAAAAGTCTGAGTGGAGGACAGAGCACAGAGGAGGGAGGAGGCTGGCTCTGGGAGGAAAAGCCAGAAAGGCTTCAGAGAAAAGGAAGCCTAGCACCTGTGGGCCTCGGGCAGGAGGTGCTCACAAGACAGCGAAGAGAGGGAAGGGACATGCCCAACAGAGAGGCAGCTCTAACAGCACGGGGGCCTGGAGGGGTACAGGGTGTCAACTGAGCAGATGAGGAGTTTGACGCGAGTAGCCTAAGAGAGGTGAGCTGAGCCAGGAGTAACGAAGAGCCACCGCGCCTTGCCAGGGACTATGGGCAAGAGCAGTCAGAGATGCGAGCAGCTCTGACTCTGCCCACAGCACAGCTCAGTGTGGTCCACGAGCCAGCAGCATCAGCACCACCTCAGGCCCCGCCCTGCACCTACTGAATCTGGAGCTGTGGGGCGGGGCCAGGAATCTATGCATTTGGAGCCCTCCGGGTGATTCTGCAGCAAGGTGGAGTCCAAGACACACCCGTGTAGAGCATAACTACTGGCTGCTATTTACAGAGCCCCTACTTTGTGGCAGGCGCTGGGCCGAGTCCTTCACATGCCTTATCTGATTTAACCCTCCCAACAAGCCTGTGAAGTGGGTCTGTCATTGTCCCCACCTTATAGATGGGAAATGGAGGCTAATAGCGGCAAAGCAAATCACCGGAGGTTGTGAAGCTGTTAAGCAGCAAATCTGGGATTTAAATTCAAACTGTTAGACTCTTAGGCATCCAGAAAAAGGGGTCAGCCTTAGGGGTCATTGCGGTTTTTACTCCAGGAGATGGAGAAGAGCATCAGAGGATCTGAGATTTTCTGGGGATAACAGCAGGATCTGTTGGTCTCGGTATGTACACGGAGGGAGCAGGATTAGACAAGGAAGAGCCAAGCTTCCTAGGTTGGAAAATTGAGGGAATGGAGGTCCCATTATTTCACACAGGGACATCAGAAAACCAGGAAGAGGCCATGAGATTTCCCCCTTGGGATGTGCAGAGCCTAAGGGGAACATCAAAGATGGAAAATGTGCCCATGAGAACTGGAAAACAAAGTTGTCATCCACCTCTTCGTGGGTGGCATAACCACAGGTATACTGGATCAGACCAAAAAGTACACTTGGCTCAAATTACTACAGCTTGGGAGTATTGAGCCTTAGGGGGGCTAAATCACCACAAAATTTATGAGTATGTGGGGAAGGGGTTCAGGCCGAGAGGTATTGTTCTCATGGGTCCAATTCCTCCAAGGGTATACAGACTCAACCTTGACGTGACCTTTATCTGGGTCTCAGGAACAGGGGAAAAACCTGCCCTCAAGGTAGGGCAATTAATAAGGCAGATTCTAAACCTTATGATATGCCCCAAAGCAAGGGTCCAGGTGCTAAATTCATCTGCTCTAAAGATGAAAAAACAAAACCCTCTTTTGGTTCCTATTTGGGTAAAGCTGGACATAAATCATTCTTTGAAAAGGCGCCGTGGGTGCCTTTGGTTGTGGGGGCTCAAGACCTTTCCAAACATCGTCTCATTAATCCTGGAGAGAGCCCGACAGGCGGCACCTTTTGTGTCACTGAACAGATGAGACCTGGCCTCCACCTTAAAGATGCAGGCAGGTTCCAGGTGGACCTGGCACGAGCCCCTGCCCATTGACTGTTAGCTACCCTGCCTTGTGGGCTGGGGGAGAGTGGAGAGAGTCAGAAGTGCGGGTGTTTGTGTGTGCACTTTTAGTCTTCTTAATTACCTCCTACAACAAAAAAAGAAAGAAAATGAGGCAGCAGCAGCTGGAGTTATTAGTAGCTGGGTGGCCAAGTGACATGTAACTAGGAAATCTATATTCTTCTCTAAAACTGCAGGATTTGTGCGAGAATTTAATTCCATTTTCTTGGTAAGCTCCACCTTCATAAATGCAACTTGTTCATTTCCAGCCCTTCCACTGTCAGCACATCACTGCGAGGTGAGCTCTAATCCGAAAAGGGGAATAGGACAAGGACTGAGAAGAAGAGAAAGTTACAGCAAAGTCAAGTGACAGGTACTTAAGTGTCCTGTGCCCCCCTTGGGTTTATTTCAGAGGTTAGTCTGGGGTGGTCTTTCAAAGTAAGAAAAAAGGTGTGAAATTACCAGGTATCTTAGAAACTGAAACGACTTGAGTGATCTCTCCCTTTCCATTTAATAAAGAAGGGAAAGGGAGGAGAGGAAAAAGAAAAAAGAACGGAGAAACAAGGAGGAAAAAAGAGAAAGAGAGAGAAATAGAGAGAGTGAGCGAGAAATAAGAGAGAGAGAGAAGGAAAGAAAGAAAGAAAGAGGAAGAGAGGCGGTGGGGAGCGTCTGGAGTCCGGAGAAATGCTGGCTTCCTACCCGGGAGAGCCGAGCACTTTCCGCAGCGGCCGCGGGCTCAGAGCTTTTAAGGGTTTCTAATCCTGGAAGGCTGTCTGACATCACCCCGTTTCTTGTCGGCTGATGTTTCGTACAAGCCTCTCATTTCCTCAGTGTTTTCAGAGCCACCAATTACTGCAACAATCTCGTGTTTATGTTTTCTCTCTCCTGCCTGGCTGGCCCTCCGCCTGGAGCCTGAGCCTCTCTCTGATGCACGGAGCCCGAGGGGGCTGGGTGGGGGGAGCCGAGCGGGGCGCGGGGCGGGGGGTGTCGGGGGGGAGCGGTCTGGATCAGGCATGGAAGAAAAAGGGAGGGGTCCCCCTTAATTTTTTTTCATTGACTTCAGCACCATGTGATCAGGAAGTCTGGCCTCCCTCCATTTCCCCTCCCGACTAAAGGGAAACATTGTGTAGCAGCCGCCGAGGCCGCTGGTGGGATGGCCTTCGCTGCCTGACGTAGGGAGATAAAAATAACCGGCATATTTAAGGCAGGAGCAGGAATCCCAGCGCTCACACGGGGCCTGGTCAGATCCCCGGGCCGGGCCGGCGGGCGACGCGGCCGGCTATGCGCACAGAGGCTGTCGCCAGTGCCAACACCGGCGACCTCGGGACCCAGGAGCGACACCCAGGCCCCGCTGAGCCTCGAAGAGCCCCGGAAAAGCCCCGCAAGGCTGGTCTCGGACAGCCTGGCCCGGGGCGGCGGGGAGGGGGGCTGGCTTCTGTCTCCTGCCTCCCTGGAGATGAAAAGGAAGGATGCGGTGGCGGAGGGGGAGGGTGGCGCGACGCCTGATGCTAGGACACGCCAAGCTGCCATTAAAAAAGCCTGCGGGGCCCCAGGCATACACAACACTGTGCGCGCGCGCACACACCCTCGAATCAAGTACCCTCTTCTGCATCCCCATACTCCCTGCAACTGCACATTGCTCAGCTTTGCAAACGTGGGAACAAACAAAAACAAGCTCACTAAGAAAACGGGAGAAATTCTCGCAAAGAGCTGGCAGTTTTTCTGAGGAGAATGTAGACTTCCCCATGGCGTGTGATCCTGCCACCTAATGCCCCTACAGGTTTCCTCAGAGTCCCTCACAGTTGCCACGACCTCTGACCTAGCTAGAGACCCAGAAAATAGAAAAGGAGGAATTGTCTGTATGCGTTGGTGAGTCCACATCCCCCATGTCAGGAGCAAACACCATGGTGAGCAGTACTTTACCCTGTAAGTACTGACCTGTTGCCGTGGGCACACTCTCATTTAATTATCAAACCGCCCCACACTGGAGGTTCTATTATCCTTAGTTTTATACAGAGGGAAACTGAGGCTCAGGGAGACGAAAGGATGGCTCAAGTCCACACGAGAGCAAGGCTTCCGCACCACTTCGGTAGCCTCCATCAACTGCTCTACATGGCCACATTGATTTATCATTCTGGAAACCACCTTATTCTGTCCCTCCTACTCCCTAAATAAAATTAATACCAAGCAAAAACAACCACGGTGAGTTTTCTGGTGACCTGTAAAATCACAGTTTTGTCCTTGCTCCGGGCCACAGAGAAATTTTTACTTCCAATTAATAATGGGTAATCTCCAAGTCTTCTGATGTTTAAAGTAACAAGATATCTCAAAATTTCTGGCAGACTTTTTCACCTAAAAGCCAGATGTGCTGATGAAAAATGAATAGGCACTCCCCCCTACTTTTTCTGCAGTTACAGAGATACCGATAGCTATTTGACTGGGTGGGAGAGGCGAAAAAACATTCATTTAGAGAGATTTGGGGATTTAACGATCCGTGTGATGGAGACCCCAGGGTCTGGCATGGTCATCGCTAAATCCCCAGCACAATGCCTGACATTGCAAGTACTCTACCCAACATCTCTGGAATGAATGAAGAGCAGGTTGCAGGAAAGTGAGGGGCAGCACTTAGAGACACATCGGGATGACGTGTGCCAGCCATGCCTTTAGAGATTGCAGACATGATCACATTTAGTTCTTATAGCAGCCCTAGGACATCAGTATTGCGATTATCCCTACCTTGCCTACAGGGACCCTGTAGCACAGACAGTAACTTGCCTAAAGTAACACAGCTTAGGGACCACTAATGCTAAAATTTGGGCCCAGGCAGTCTTACTCCAAAAGGCAAGTGGGGTACTTCTTACTACCAGGCCAAACCCAAAGAAGTATCCCATGAGGCATAGGAGAGAGGGACCCACAGTTTACTAAGTGTCCCCTCTGACTCAACTTCCACGCTTGCTGCTAGGGAGGTGGCTCAGGCACAACAGGCTCCAGGCCCTCAGACAGGTGAGTTGGGGAATAAGACTAGACCAGAGGCTCCTTGAAGGCAACCCTGGTTCTCATTCATCTCTATATTCCCACCATCGACTCACAAATGCCTGTTGAATTGTCCCTCCCTGAGAGATGCCTTCATTGGCCACTGCCAGTCGAGTGTATTCAGCTCTCCTCCCCACCCCCCTAGTAGACACTGCACATGACTGCATTAAAGCACCTGTCACAGCATATCAGAGCTCCTTGCTTACCTGCCCACTCTCCCACTGGTCCGGGAGCACCTTGAGGGCAGAATCAAGGTGTGGTTCAGCTCTTAGTTTCCAACTAAGGACTCTGGGGCATGATAGCCACTTGCTAAATATTTGCTAAATGGCCAATGAATATGTATTAGACCTCCACCAGCCTCCCTAAAGATACATACCCCCTATGACCACCACTTCTGACTCTATCTCAGCACCCCATTCTGTTGCCCCATAGAATTTGTCACAATTTGTAATTTAAACTGTCTCCCGCCCCCCGCTCCGTGAACCCAAGCATGCAGGAACCACATCTATTTCCCCGCCATAGTATTTCCGGCATCTATTAAAGTGCCACACACACTGCGGTTACTCAGTAAACACTTGTAAAATAACTGAGTAAATGAATGAGTGAATAAACGAATGAATGAATGCTTTGATACTCCTTGGAACAATTCTTACCTTTCCATTTGTGATAACTTTATTCCAAAAATCAATCGCAATTGAGCAAAGCCACTTGAAATAATGTCACTACCCAAACTGTATTCATAAAGTAAGTGCTTTTTGTTTGGTGACCACTTGAAATCCAAGTCTCATCCATATTGATGATAAGACAGACTTAAAAGGGGGGCCATTGAATGAGGCCCTTCTTCTCATACAATGTGGACTCCAGTGACCACTACAGTTGGAGCTACACAGACTCCCTTTATGCCCCTCTGTTTTCATTAGCTCGGGTAACTTGCCAAAGAGTGATCCTTTTGGGCTGAAATTTTCCATGCTGGGTCTTGGCAAAAGGTGAATTTTGGGGGAAAGTTTGAATAAAATCCCTTCAGCCATTTTTTAGTTTGATGAGGATAAAAAAAATACTTTTTTTTTTCTTGCTTTTAATTAAAGACATTTTTAGGACACAGGAAACTCCAAACCAGTTGAACTCTGAAAACTGAAAACTCATGTCTAATTCCATATAAGGGAACTGTGGAGATCATTTGGGGCTCAAAAAAAATTTTTTTTAATTAAAAAAAACTATGAAAAAAACAAATTATGAAGTAATTGAAAAATCTCTTTGCAGCCTTAGCAGTCAAGGCCTTTTTCCCCCACTTGGGCCACATAAATCTTTCTGGGATTCTAGCAAATTATAAAAGCTCAGAGCTGTTTAGAAGGGATTATAAAACTTGGATTTCAGCTCCTAGGCTAGGACAGATGATATTATTTCCTTCTTTCTTTTGTCTCAAGTATCTTCCCTCCACATTGTACCAGGAATATATGATTTAAATTATAGGCTTAGAAAATAAAAAAGCTGAGGTTCCTGGAATGAAAGGACCACTCCTTCAAAGCCAAATATACAACTGAGTTTCCAAAGCTTTCTTAGACAAATGCTAACCAAAATATTTTATCTTACGTTGGATTTTCTTAATAACTCATGTCAGCATCAGATTCTTGCTTTCTTATTCATTGGAAACTACCTTACACTAGGCATATCATAATTCTTGCCACAGAATCATTTTCAGAAAACAGTGCTAGGTTGGAGTCAGAATGACCTGGGTTTGACTCTCTGCTCTGATATTTACCAAACAAATACTTTAACCTCCCTAAGACTCAGTTTGTTTACCTATAAAATGGGGTTGATATCTACTCAGCGGCTAATTGCAAGGATCGATTTAGACCAAGGGTCCCCCACAGTGCCTGGTACAAAATTAGTGCTCAATAAATGACAGGGTCTTCCTGCCTCTCTTCCATCAGCCAATTATTCACATGTATCTGGTCTTTATACTCCCTTGTTGGCACCTCATGACTTCTAGTTCTCTGTTCCTTACAGTGTCTAGTACAATCTGAGGTGCGTAGTTATTGTTTAGCACAGACATGCAGAGCAGAAGCAATGGAGGGCCAACCATGTATTTCCAACGATGCCGTATATTTCCAGTGACACCAGCAAATGTCTTGTCCTTCCCTGCGTCCTTGTCTTTCTCTGCTGCTAGGACCTCTTTCACTTTTGAAACCCAGGATTTATCTGGGTAAAACACCTGAAGGGAGGAACAAACCCGTAAAGGTCTCCTATTTCCTTACAAGAGCTGAGGCCTGAATCTTGGCCTCAGTTTTCAAGAAGTTTTATTTTAGCTCAGGTATTGCCCGACAGCCAGGATTTGTTTGGAATGCTCACTTCCCTTGATTATGTATTCAAAATCAACCACATCTCAAATGATCCTCTTTACATGTAGTTTTATTTAGCAGTGAGCAGGCAGGGGACCTTGAACTAAAAACCTCTGCTGGGGCAAGACTGCTCCTACTCGAATTTCCCAGCGCACAGACATAGAGCCACTCCAAAAGAGGAAAACACTGCAAGAGCTAACTAAAAAAAAAGGCGGGGAGGGGGGGTGGCGGGCAGGGGCAGTGGGGGGGGAAGAAGGAAGAAGGAAGGATCCAGCTTAAACCGGCATACCTCCACCTGCCCAGAATAATATATATCCAACCATTTGTTTGGTTTTTTCTTTCTGCAAAGTTGGCTGTCTTCTTGCCTCCTCTTTAATAATCTTTTTTTTAAATTAAACATGATTGAGTTCCAACTATGTGCCGTTTCTTTTCATCCTCATCTCATTTTATTGATGGGAAACAGGCTCAGAAAGGTTAGATTGCTCGAAGAAGATGACACTGCATTTTAAAAGCGTTTCTGAGTCATGGGGTTTCTCTAGTCTTCTCCACCACCTCACATCCTCTCCTTATAACCCCCAACCCAACGCACACACTTGTGTGCACACACCCACATACCCCACACTTAATTAATTATGTTTTACAGAAAGATACAAAAGTGGAAGGAGCCCCTCCGCTGAAACAAACCGGGAAAGCCTCATGATGGGGAGGAGAACCCCCCAAGCTGCCGCTCTTGCGGGGTGGGTCACAGTCAGAAAGGGTGCACAGGAAGCTTGAAATGTTTGGTAAAGTTTCCTCTCCTAATCTGAGTGTTGCTTATATGGGGGGTTTTATGTTGAACTTTGTAAGTGTACATTTGTCTTCAATGTGTCATAATAGATGTTTTGAAGATTTAGCAGCACTGCCTGAATGCTCACCCTCACCTAGTTCTTGCCATTCACACAAACGTCCTTAAACACACACACACACGCACGCACGCACAGTGTCACACCCAGTACACACTCGCCACTGACAAGTACACTCACCTACACACACACTACAAAAACTTTCTCACTTTCACCTAAATATATTCAGTCACCAGAACCCACACACTCGCTCACATGCACACACACATGTACACACACTGCCTGCCAGCCCCAGCCTCCAACCACCACTCCTCTCCTGGGATCAAGGGCAACAGGGTCACACCCAGGGACCCTGAAACCTGGGCACGGGGATGACACTAGCTGAGTGATGGGGCCACCTGGAAGGGAGGCAAACGAAGATGTACAGGGTGCTGTCATGGGCTGGCATGTATGATGCCACCAGGGGCCAGTCCCACAAAGGCCACTGTGTGTCCCCGGACCCAGATGTTCTCCCACCGCTGGCTCATCTAGGAAGGGACAGAGTTAAGGAACAGAGGGAAGATGCTGGTTTTTCACAGTTCAGGGTGGGAAGCAGTAACTTGTGTGGGAAACAACGTCCTCAGAAACCATAGCAACACCCATTTGGCGGCTCTGGATTGGACCCGGACCAGACATTTATTAAGCAGCCTCATAAGCTGTGGTCTCCAGAAGAACAATACCAAACTGATCAAATGTTAATAGCTTCAATCTGTTCCTCCTCACAGAACTCCCGCCCCATCCTCCTCTCTCCACAGGCTTTGCATTTCTGCTTCCCGGCCTCAGCCGAAAACTGCCTCTGCTGCTACCCACGAGGCCAAGTTCAAGGCCAGGACCATGAGGTGCAGGTGACTTAGGGTACAGAGAGGGAAGGCAGGTCAAACCAGGCACCCCAGGTGTCCAAAGAGGGCTGTTCTTAGGTTAGACTCTCTGAGTTGAAAGTCTCTAAGATCACCTGATCAAGTAGTTCTCCATCTGGCTGCATGAAAGAATTATCCGGCAAGCTTTTTAAAATGACAAGTGTTTGTTTCACCATAGTCTGATTAAATCTGAATCTCTAGAGAGTCATGTCTGACCATTTGTATTTTTTAAACCTCTCCAGATAATTCTCATATGCAGCCTAGGTTGAGAGCCACTAAGTTCATTCAACCCGCCATGGAAGTGGGGGAGGGGGACCCAGAGAGGTAGACTTGCCCAAGGTCCCAGGGCTGGTGCAGTGCCACACTGAGAATGGAACACAGACACCCAACTGCCAGCCCAGAGTTCTATTTGTCTGGGCTAAAGCCCTCGATGAGTCTTAAAATAGATCTCTCTCCTTGACTCGCCACGACTCCTGCTCTTTTCTACCACTAACTGGAAGGTGGGGGGCAGGGGTGGTAAATCAGATCCAAGGAGGACACAAGAAAACGTCTTTACAACAAAAATATGGGGACCAGACACTCAAGAAATCACGACAGCCACACTGACTGACTCCCAGTGATTACCGTTGTCACGACAGAATTTATCATGCCTAACCATATGACCTTCGCCCAGACATCCAAACCACCAACCCAAAACCTGGTAGACGTCTTCAGCTCTTCCAGCTTCGTCACTGTCCATATGCAGTCAGTCTCTAAGCCATGAAGGGTCAACCTCATAAGGCTGTAGCCTCCCAGTCCAACTCACTCCTTGGTTCATGCCCCCTAACATGCCCCAAAGGCCTGCTCACCTGTCCCTAAATGGTCATATGTACTCCAATCCATCCTCTACAGAGCCACCAAAATATTCTTTCCAGAACATACACCTGCCTGTCTCGCCTCAACCAAAGTTTCACAGACAGTCAGCTTCCCATCAGTTCAGATGCACCCAGGCAACATGCTTACCTCACACTAGGGCACAGTGGGAAACAGAGATAAACACAGTCCCTGATGATGGGCAACTTACATTCTTGATGACTAATCATGCCATACTACTGGGAAGGAGCTACGAGAAAGGTATAATGAAGAACAACTTAATCTACTCTGGCGGGTGTCAAGAATGGCTTCTCTAAGCAAAGGGTGGGATATTTAATCTGATATTAGAAGGGTGAAAAGGAGGTAAGCAAAAGGTGAGGAATGTTCTAGCTGCAGGGAATAGTGAAATATATAAATGATCTGAGTGGTGAAGGAGAATAGTCTGGAACCCCAAGAGCAAGGAGAGAGGTAGACAAGATGAGGCTAGTCAGGGGGTCGGTTACCCAGGGTCTTCTAAGTCATGGTAGAGATTTTGGGGTTTAACTTTGCATTTAGCAAAGCAATCAACCAGTCCAGTATACCCAGGACTGAAGGGTTTCACAGGATGCAGAACTTACAGTGTTAAGATAAGGGGGGATGATGAAGGAGAATGACCAAGGATGGCACCAGAGTCTCTGAACTGAACTACTGGTTGTGTGAGGGAGCCACTACCTGAAAGGAACAGTAGGGAGGGTGTCAACTCATTAAGTTTGGGAAATTAGGGCAATATCCAAGTGGAGATGCTAGATAGGATCTTGGGTCTATGGCCTGAAGCTAGAGGTCTTTGCAGAAAGATGTCGGTTTGGGAGCTTTGAACACAGAATTGGTGATCAAATTTGGGGCATGGGTTAGGCAACCTAGAGATAAAGAAAAATAAAGCTGACAGGAGAAACTACATCCCAGCCTTGAGAATTCCAGTGTTTAAAGGTCTGGCAGTAGTCAAGAATGAAACCCAACAAAAGAGGCCGAGAAAGAGCAGCCAAGAATGTAGGGCAAAAACCCAGAGTCTGTCGTCTCAAAGCATGAGAAGCATATGTGTCTAGCAGGAGAGGGGAGTCCACCATGTCCAATGCTACTGGAAACCAAATACAATGACTGGGAGATGCCTACTGCCACAAGAACATAGAGGTCATGATGGCTTTCCCAGAAGCATCTGAGCGAAGCCACGAGGGTAGAGGTAGCATGAGGAGTGAGTGGGAGGGAATGAAATGGAGACAGTATGTACAGCATAGAAAATTTACTTGGTGAATTTGGCTGGGAAGGAAATTGATGGGCAGGAGTTAGAGAGAGACATCAGGCGGAGGAGGGTTTTCTCTGAGATGAGAGACCTGAAAGTGGTTAAATGCTGATGGGGAGGATCCACTAGAGAAGAAAAATGGAAAGACAGAGGAAAAGAAAGACTCGTTACCACTCCCCACAATACACTTCCTACTGCACTGCTCTGCCAAGCACTCCCTGCTCTCAGTCTGCTGGATACTTTCCCTTTGCGGACAGTAACTCCCTGGGATCAAAGGATGACCCTAGGAAGCATTTCTTCCTCAGTACTTGTGCAGCCTGGTACATACACCTCCGCCCCTGCACTCAAAGCTGGATGGTGAGCATGTTGTCTCTCCCACCAAATGGGGAGCTTGTCAAAGGCAAGAAAGATACTGGTCTCAATTCTTAGCCCACAGCATTGGCTGGCCCAGAGTACGTATGCGCTCGGGAAACATTTGTGGAATAAATGAATGAATGAATGATATTATGAATGAATAGTGAGGAATTTGAAGGTGTACATGAGTATCCAGGAGGACAGTCTGAGCTGGCATGAGGAGGGGTCTCTTCCTCTCCAGAAACGCAACCCTCAGAGAACTTGGTTCCTGCGATCCCCGTTAGGGGCAGGGAGACAGGGTGGGGTGGACTCCTCACTGAGCTCACATTCTTCCCTTCCATTGTTCCTGACAGCTGCACATGGAAAGTACAACATCCACCAAGGCCCATGTGCTTCCCCTCCTCCCTGCCCTCAGCAGGGAGGGAACAGATGGGCGTAATTTATGCCCAAACCCTTCCCTTGTAGCCTTGGCACTGGGGAGAGGGGATGCAGGGGCAGAGATCCACCCAGGTTCCACAAACTTCTCTCAGCATCTAGGCAAGAGAGTCGCAGCAGGGGCCAGCCCGGGGTCGGGACCAGCAGAGGACAGGTGGGGGAGGAGGAGAGGAGAAGAAGAAGGGACCTGCCAGGTGTACGGAGTCACAGTATTCCAGACCATGTGACACCACAGTGCACACATTATCGCTGCAAAAAAAAAAAGCCCGCACTCTTGCACCTGCTTCAAAGACAAGGAAACTGAGGCTCACAGAGGTGAAGGAACTGATCCAAGGTCACCCAGCAGGTGACTGGCTGCAGAGCTAGGATTCCAATCCAGGTCTGTCAGTTTCCAAAAACTGTTCCTTCTCCACCAGATGCCACTGAAGGAAAAAACAGGCTCCCTTCCATCCTCCCCCTCCTGGGTCATCTAGGGTGACAGGCAAAATGGGCCTTGAGGCCCAGGCTCCTCTGCTTCAAGTGACTGGACACTAAAGCTAAGGCTTCGGAAATCACAGAGATGAGCAGAGATTGTGCTGGAGGGAAACATGAAGGAGCGCTCTGGAGGGTCAAGGGACAGGTCCTGTTGGGATGGCCATTCCTCTGACTAGCTTTTGAGGTCAGTCCTGTGCAGGGGGCCCTCCTACAGCCAACCCTCGAGACTGGGAGATGAGGTAAAGGTGAGCTTCTAAGGGCTGCTGAGCTCCGGGTCACCAAAACACCTCTCAAGCCACCCCTTGCCTCTTCATTCAATGGCAATTAGAGCAACTGGCACAGAACCCAGTTTGGGGGTCAGCTGAACCTGAGTTCAAACCCCAGAGCCTCTCCCTGCTAGCTGTGTGCCTGCGGGCAAGACGCTTGATCTCCCTGCCCCTCGGTTTCTTTATCTATCAAATGGGCTTGTGAGAAGGGGATGGCTGAACCCAACCTGCACTTGTATCCATTTGGCCCATAGGGAGTTGTTTGTTTTGGGCCTCCTTTCCCTCTATCAGTAACAATTAAAAGACTACAGCTGGAAGTACAAATTTCCAACTGTGAATAACCAGGAAGTTTGCAACTTGGACCTGCATAGCTCACCGCTACACCTTAGAGGGGACATGCCTGCTTCAGTTTCCCCCTGTCCCTACAACTCCTTCCATCCCTCATCAGTATCACCTGCCAAGGTGATTTGCATTTGCTACCCCTGCTATAAAAATCTTTTTGCCACAGCCCTGAAATTCTGACCACTGTGAGAGCAGTGAGCCCAACAATCTAGTTCATCAACAGCTCCCCAGAGCCCAGCGCAAGGCCCGGTACCCAGTAGGTGTCCAGCCATTCATTTGTTTAACAAACACACATGTACATTGAGTCCTTGCTCTGTGCAGGCACCACTTGAGAGGCTGGAGATGGAGCAACAAACAAGCCAGAAATGTATAGTGTGCTCGCAACAATCCATGAAACTAGTTCTTTCATTATCTCCAGCGTACAGATGAGATAGGGAAAGTGAGGCACAGAAAAAGGAGGGAACTTGCCCAAGATTCTAAAATCAGGGGAGGCAGGGGTAGGAGTCAAACGCAGCTCAGCTGATTCGAACCAGCCAATCAATGTTCTGAACCAGAGGTCTGCGAACTATAGCCTACGGGCCTGCCACCTGTTTTTAGAAACACGGTTTTATTGGAGCACAGCCACGCCCATCCTTTTATACTGTCTGTGGTGGCTTTCACACAATAATGGTCGAGCTGAGCGGTTGTGGTATAAACTGTTTGGCCCCTCAAAGCCCAAACTGCCCTTTACACTCTGCACCACTGTTCTGAGCATCCTGCCTTCATGAGAGCTCATTGCTCTCGTAATGTTTTACTGGGGGAAGGGGGAGCGGGGCAGACAATAAAAACAAAACAAAACAAAAACATTAAATAGGAACATGCTACGGTAAAGAGGCCCTAGGTAGGTCCTATACTGGGTACCCAGGGAAGGCCTCAGAAAAGCAGGCCGTTAAGCTGAGATCCGAGTGACAAGGAGTCAGGTACATGGGGATAGGGGAGAAGAACCTTCTGGGCAGGGGGACCGGCTGGGGCAAAGGCCCTAGGGAGTGAGCATGTGCGGTGATCTCCAGGAACGAAACGAAAGCCAGCATGCCAAGAGCTCAGGAGATAAGGAGGAGGGTACACGGGGGGAACAGAGTCTGGCTGGAAAGGCTTCCTGAAAATGCGTGATGAAAAGAGCTGAGCAGGCCCTGGGGGGGACCTGACACCCCCTTCTGACGTGTGCTGGCTTTCCGGATCCAGATCCTTCCTTTAACCTGGCAGAGCCTCCTCTCCCTGGGCTGTAAAATGTGTTCTCACTATGAGCCGCCCTTCTGGGATTGGTATGGGCCAGAAGCAATAAAAGACATGACGGAAAAGCCCTTTGCAACCACGCAGGGCAGCCACGCGGCTGGACGGCTGCCCCTGACGTGTGTGCTGAGGCCTGGAGTGCGCCGGGAGGTTCATGACCCCCTGATGGTGGGAGACCCCTGAGATCCAGCCTTATGCTGGGGCCAGGGAAGCCTCCCTTCCCAGGCAGGCTGATTCGGGTCGGCCTCACACAGGCTCTGAGGCCAGGGTACCTCCCTTTCACACAGCCCTTGGCAGATGGGGAAGGTTTCACAAAAGAAAAGGTGGCCGGCGGAAGGAGGAGCCTAAGGGCCTGGGGGGAAAAGCCTGGAACTTGACTGCAGAGAGTGCTGGAGCCTGCTGAAAAAAGTCAGGAAGGTGAACAGAAAGTGCGTGCGTGTGTGTGTGTGTGTGTGTGTGTGTGTGTGTGTGTGTGTGTGTTGTGTTGGCATGGGAGGGGGGAGGAGCCACAGACGGGGGAGCCTGGGTAATACATGACCGGAGTCAGCTCGGTTTTCTGTCACGCAGGCCGCTCCCGGGTGTTTGATGCCATGGCTAATGCTAAGCACCTCTTTCAATGACTGACTTGTCCAGTCTGTAAAGATTTGAAAAGTGAGTAAATAAATAATATGAATAATACACAAATAAAAGACAGGAGGCTTCCTAGCTTTGCCACTGAGCCACGTGATTTCTGGAAAATCTCATTCACATGCTGAGTCTCAGTCTCCTTACCTGTCAAATGGGAGTACCGTGACCTCAAAGAAGTTGTTTTGGGGATTAAGTAGAATCGCAGTAACTACGCACTTAGAAAAGTACAGGGTTCACTGTTGCTCTCAAAATGATTAGCGCCTTTCCCCTCTTAGATTCCCAGGGCCCAGCAGGGCACCTGGCACAGCGGAGCTGGATGCGATTCCAGACGGCATGACAGAGACGGGCTACTGAAGCCTCTGTGTACCTGACGAGTACGGAATGGGCTGGCTCTTCAGGGCATACAGACAAGAGTCCTGAGAACGCCCGGTGCAATAAATGGCCCTGTGAATTAGTTTCACTAATTAACTAACAAATTCCCTGAGCAAAAATGGGTGGGCAGCCCCTATGTGCTGGCCCCTGCGGGAACGCAGGCCGTGCAGAGACGAGTAAGAGAAGAGGTCTCAGGAAGTTAACAGACGCCAGCCTGGAGAAGGGTGAGCGGCACGTGGGGGGCACACGAGTAAGCAATGGCTGAATGAGCACGCAGATGAATGGCCATTTTCCTGTGTTCTTTGGGCACTGACACACTTCCTGCTCAGAGGAAAACATCACTTCGATCCAAAAGCACGACCAGAGAACAACTCAGGTTTTATATTCCAGACAGATCTGGATTCAAATCCCAGCTCCTCTAATATCCAACACTGTGACCTGAGCAAGCCATTTACTTCTCTGGGGCTCTTGTTCCTTAAAATTAAATCGGCAATAATATCTACCCGCTCTGGCCCAGAGGTTTGGAAGGTGGAAGAGAGGCCAGGGAAGGTCACATTAGTAGTGCTGACTCTAGTTAGGCCCCCAAATCCACTCTCCCCTCCTCTCTCGGGGACGGAACCCTTCTATATTAGTTGAGTGCATGGCCACACAGAATAAATTACAGCCTTTCTTGCTGCTGCATTTGGCCAAGCGACTGAGTTCTGATCAACGGGGTCTAACTAGGAAGGTATGCTCAATTTCCAGGAAGAATGCTTCAAGTGTGCTTGTCCTTATCTCTGACTTCCTTCTGTCCTCCTTTCTGAATGCAAGTATAGTGGCTGGAGTTTTCCGCTGGCATCTTGGGCCAGGAGGTGATCTTGAGAAAAGCAACAAGACAGGAGCCTGTGCCCCTGACTGTGTCACATGCCAACCCTAGACTGGACTGATCCTGACTTCTTACATGAAAACAATACAAAATCAGAAAACTCTGTCTTGCTAATGTTACACTTGCTAAGGGTTTGAGGGAAGGGTGATGTTTCAGCTCCTTTAAACTGAATCCAATTATTACTAACCACTTTTCATTAACATCAGCAAAACCTATGAGATGGGTCAAGCACCCCATGTTCTCAGGACTAGTGAGCACTCGTGTGGCAAATGCTACTCCACAGTCACCATTTCCTCCTGACTGAAGACCATCTTCCCTGGCACTGACTCCAATGCCCCTGGCCCCTTCCTTGTCTCCAGTTCTCCTTCAGTGAGGTCATAAGCCTTATAGAACACCCTCAGTGTGCTGAGTTCATTCATAGATGATGGTGGCTCTGCTGTGGGTGTCAGGTGACTGCAAGATCAAAAATACAGGAACACGTTTACAAGTACACCAAGACAACAGCGTTCCCAAAAGCAGGGCCCATATTTGTGTTCAGACCAAGTCCAGCGGGGTGATTCGGTGTGAGCGGTCCAGAAAGAAATCCATGTATGCACCTGTTCAGAACATACCTAGGGAGCGCCTTCTCCGGCCAGGGCACTGTACCAAGCCCTGCAGTGCAGAGGGAAGGAGAAGATCCCGTCCCTGAGAACCAAGAGCCAAACGAAGGACTAAGATGTTCACACAGAGCAACACACAATGCGGATCATGCTTCCATTCAGCAGCTGTTTATTGAGCACCTACTGTGTACCAGGAAAAGGGCCAAGGAGCAAGTTGACAAGGAAGAGAATCAGGAATTCAGCCTAGGGCTGCCAATTCAACATGCAAACACCCATCCTCCCCCTCTCAGCTCCAAAGAAGCCACACATGCCTCCAGACTCCCTCCTTTCTAAGTCCAAATACCTCTAGCAATGAAAGGGGGCACAGGGCTTAACAACCAGACTTGACTTTTGAGGAGCTGAGTACAGGGAGGCAGGAGTCAGTTGTACTGGGAAGAGACCCAAGGTTTCCTGGGTCGCAATTGGGCTCTGAGTCCCGGGTCACCTGCTTCCTCCATGGGAGAGGCCCTCCGCCCCCTAAGGCTTGATGATCTCATCTTAAAAATGGCATTGTGATTAGGAGTCAGTTCTGTCATCAGGTAGAGCTGCAATGGAATCCTGGCTCAGCCACCACACAGCCAACTAACCTGTGTGACATTGGGAGACTTGTTTGGTGTTTCTGTAAAATGGGAACACTATACTAGAAACCTCATTTGGTACTAGGAGGATAAACTTCTCTCTCCCTCTCTCTCTCTCTCTCAAAAAAAAATAAAATAAAATAATGAAGGAGCCAGAGGGGAACAGGGAGGGGGGAAGAGTCTAAAAGTTCCCACCCATCATGAAGCCCTGTCCTATGCCTCACCTGTTTATTTTTATTCTTATAAAATATGAATAACATGGAATACAAGCACCTTCCCCTTTCTGAGCCTCAGTCTCCTCGTCTAAGTGAAGGCGCTGACCTGAAAAGCCCCTGCTGCTTTGACTCCATTCAGAAGATGCTGACTTTAACATGGAACTGGAGGCTCTCTGGACTTCCCTGGAGCATGACTTGGCACCATAGTTTTATACCTGCAGGGCGTTTAACTGTCATTCATCTCAGAGCGATATCCAGGTAAGCATGTTATCAGGGAAGTAAAAGGAGGCGTGGGCAAGGAACAGGCGACGCAGCGGGGCTGGGACAGACCAGGCGGGAGTGCCTCACGGTGAGAGCTCGGGAGGCTGGGTTCCAGCCTTGCTCTCCACGGCAGCCAATCCTATAGCTCCCGCCGTATCCAGAAGTCTCGTTAAATTTGTTTTATAAGTCTTGTTTGACAAGTGAGGTCTTTAAAACATGTTTCCTCATTGTGCAGAGGGTGAAGTTTGGTCCAAACATTTGTCTGCAGAAAAAACTGGGTGGACCCCAACTGCCAGAGGGACCATCATAAACTCTGCTCACACTCTGAGGCCTCAGCAAGGGGGTGCTTCTTCGAGATACCCTGTTGATAGCTCTGCTAAGAATAATAATGCAACATGAAGAATAAAAACCCTGTGCCTGAACAGCTCCCATCTGCCTATGCTTTCTGTGATCTTTAACCTTGTAAAACCAGCACTTTTATCCTGGTTTCTCATCCAAGGCCACACAGCTAGGCAGAGCTACCCCAGCACTCAGATTTTGGTCTCTCTGGTACCAAAGCCTTCACTCTCTTGGTTCCACCAGCTACTTGCCAATGCAAAAGCACAAGCACAACAAAGCAGGTGTCAGGGGTGGAGCTTTTTTGAACACGTTTCAGGAGCCTAAATCACCACACTTTGGGCTGGGCCCCAAAGAAAGACCCCTATCCTATACCACCCCATCTTAGCATTGAGTGCGCTTGGGAAAGCTTGAGTCAAATCTCCATCCATGAGAGTGGGGCAGCCCTGCAGGAAGGGGGTGCACCTTGTCGTAGCTGGGTACCAGTTTCTACAGGTCTTGCCTTTGAAGTTTCTTAGGGATAGATTGGGCGAGATGGGACTCCTTGATGACCCCTGATCCCTGCTCACATCACAAGAACTCATTTGTTAAGAGAAGGGCAAAGGTAGGAGAAGGTCAAACGTTAGGGGGATTAGGGAGACAGGCCAAGTCATGAGAGAGTCCACTTCCTAATGGCCTCCTGGAGAGAGATTTTCTAACTCAGCTGAGTGATCCCTCAATGCTGGCATCAGGGGAAAAACCTCAGGCTGCTTAGAGCAGGACACACCAGTCCTTCAAAGACTGGCCGGTCCTCCACAGTGGGCACCTCCCGCCTACTCCTCGCCACCTGCACAGGGCCCGTGCTCAGCCTCATGGAAAGGCCAAGCATCTCCTACCCCTGAGACTCTCACATTGTCACGCAGTGTGCGCTCCTTCCTTCACTGGCAATGTCTGCCCAGCCCTGCACCAATATCTCCTCACCCCTTGAGGCCAGTCCACCTGTCACCTTGATGAGGCCTTTCTAAGTCCCCTGGTCCCTCCTCCTGCCCAATGCTATTTGTCCCTATGCACCTAATTAGCCAGTTCATGGCTCAGTTCCCACCTGTGTAAGTTAGAGATAACAATAATAACACCGCCTTTCCTGTAGGGTTGATGTGAGGATCCAGTGAGATAAAGCAAATCGGTGCTTAAATGGGGGCTATCCAGACTCAGCGCTTGATAAATATAGCCATTGTCATGCTTCTTACCAGGCCCGGATTCCGAGGGAACTAGTGCGGAACCTGCTAACAGGAGCTCCAGCCACTTGGCTCAGCCCTCACCTTCAAGGGGGACTCTCCATTTCTTTCAGTGCTCAACTCAAGCTTCTGTGCTGCGAAGACCTCCTTGGCAACCCCAGCAGAGGACTCCCACCCGCTAGGGTCACCATGAAGACTCCTGGTCCCCAGTACAGTAGTGTTCTGACTACATGCCTCTCTTCTATTACGCTGAGACAGGTGCTATTTCTGAATCCCACTGGTGGCTGCTTTGGTGATAAAGAATGCCAACAAAAAAAGTTGTTTTCTTCCAAATCCTCTATATGCAAAGCAAGACTCCAATGAAAGAGGAGATAGGGCTCTGGCTGGTGTGATTCAGTGGCTGGAGCACCAGCCTGCAAATCGAAAGGTCACTGGTTCGATTCCCCAGTCAGAATACATGGCTGGATTGTGGGCCAGGTCCCCAGTTGGGGGTATGTGAGAGGCAACCAATCGATGTATCTCTTGCATGTTTCTTTCCCTCTCTTTCTCACTCCCATTTCCTCCCTCTAAAAGTAAATAAATAAAACCACCTTTTCTTAAAAATAAGTAAAGAGAAGATAGGCAACGGTGACAAATAAAACCTGCATTATTTGCCACAGGCTGCTGTCCATGAAAGCAGGGAAAATGTAAGGACTTTTTAATGCATATTTACTTCACTTTGATCTCAAACTTTTAGAAATTCGCAACATCATATTTTTAACAAAAAACCTGAAATATCCTCTAGTTCAACCCCCTTTGGATGTTTGAATCCCCATTCTAAAAGCACTCCTCCAGTGACAGGGAACTCACTACCAGTCAAAATAACCCATTCCACATTTGATGTCTCTGACTACTGTAGGGTGTCCCTTGTGTTGATCTGAAACTTCTTCCATTAGTCATGCTTCTGCCCCTCAAGTCTCATAGAATCCATCTGCCTCCCCACCCCAGGATATGAGATTTCAAGGCAGGGCTCTTATACCTCCATTCCCATCCTTCTTCCAAAGTAACTTCCCAGTTTCTTCTGCCAAGGCTTCAGACCCCTCCCGACCTGGTCATCTATTTCCATTTCGATGGAGGTCCACCACCTGTCCCTCTCACGGTAAGTACCCAACCTAGAGCTAAGGGCCGAACTTCTAGTTGACTCTAACTGGCACAAGCCAACTTTAGGCTCTCAGAACCGGAGGTCCTTAGGGATTCATTCAGGGAAAGTCAGCTCCCCCACCTGACAGAAGAGACTGAAGACCACAGACGTTCAGTAATTTACCCAATTATTCTGATTCCCAGTAGAACAACAGAATCACATCTGACGACAACGGTAACCAGTATCATCATTGTTATTACTGTTGCCACTGGCAACCATATCGCAGGATGAACTCATGTTGCCACTTCAGTCTTAGAGTTTTGATTACTTTCTTCAGTGATGTCACCATTAATCTTGGAATTTTTTCCCATTAAACAAGTCGGTAAAAACTAAATAAATGGGTAGATAGGTAGATAAAGGAAATCCTTAGAAACAGAAACTAAATTAGTGGTTGCAGGGAGGCTGGGGGAGGAGAGAGTGGGGAGCAATTGCTAACCGGGACGAGGTTTCTTTGGGGGAGTGATTAAAATGTTCTGAAATTTGATAGTGGCAATGGCTGCACAACTCAGTGAATGTACTGAAAGGCACTGAATTCTTCACTTATAAAGGGCCAACCTCATGGTATTTTAATTATATCTTGATAAAGCTACTGTTTTTGAAAAATAAAGGAACGGCAGACTGTCCCCAACTTTCTTCAGCTCAGTAGCCTATCCCTAGTGCCCTTAGTCAGCAGCTGCTCCAAAGGGTCCTCGGCATTTGGGGGGCTGACATCACTAGTCAGAACAAACCTTAGGAATTCTTTATTGGCTGTTTTCTAAACTTCTTATTCCAAGTCAGCATTCCAAGGAACGGACTCCATACGTTTGTTTCACTCTGAGGTGTAAAACTCCCAGGCTACATACAAGTTATGAACACTCTCTGTGTCAAATGCCTTAAGTAATAATCTTGCTTAATCTGCCCAGAAATTTCGAAGGCAGTGGTTCTCAAACTTGAGTGTGCATCAGAAATACCTGGAGGGCTTGTTCAAACCCGGATTTCTGGACCCCACCCTCAGAGTTTCTGATTCATAGGTCTGGGGTGGGACTCAAGTTTTCAGGCGATGACATTGCTGCTGGTGTGGGAACGCATACCACACTTATTCTCCTGTTTCACAAATGCGGAAACTGAAGTTCAAAAAGTGTCAGTAAATTGATGTGGCAGATCTGACAGGTGCTGTTGTGAGCTGACCCAATAGTGTTTCTCAAAGTTCTCCTCTCGTGCCACTTCGGAAACGCTCATGGCCCTTTTCCTCCGTCCCTCGCAGCTAGGGAGGGCCAGGCAACGTGATTCCAACCAGAATTCCCTTCTTCCTGCTCCAAATGCTGACAAGATGCTGGGAGATGTGTTCTCTTTCCTGGGAGAGCTACATGCTAGAGGTGTTGAGCAGAGGAGCAAAATGACGCTGGATCTTTGATGACTGGTAGCTGACCCCAGGGTCCCAACGTTTCCACAGGACTTCTTGTTATGTGTGAAAAATAAACCTCTATTGATTTAAGCCTCCATTGGCTGATCATTCTGTTTTTATAGCTGATATCATCCCTAATGATACACAGAATATTATTGATATTGGGGCCAGGATTTATTCCTAAGTCTACTTAACCCCTGACTTATTCTTTCCACTCTCCGTACTGCCACTGGAAATGGAAATTTTCACTGTCGAGGACTCAAGACTCCCTAAGAAAATCTCTTAACTTCCCTCTAATAATGTTCCTCAAAGGGAAGTGGCTTGAGTAATTCACCTCAATCCCAAGCAGAGGACTTGGATGTGGTTTGAATCTAACCAATGTCCCATGACTGACCCAAGCCCAAAACGTGCCTTCCAACACTTACTACTCAAAGTGTGGTTCACACCCCATCAGCGGCAACATCACCTTGAAGCTGGTTGAAAGCAGAGGTGTCCATCCCCACACCAGTCTTACTGGGTCAGAATCATCATGCTATCAAGACCCACAGAAGGCTCATGCTCACTGAAGTTGGAAAAGTAGAGTTTCTAGTTCAATGGCCCCCAAGACTGACTAGTTCAATGTTTCCTAGTCACCTGGAAATCTAAAACCAAATAAACTAACCAAAACACAGTGCTCTGGGCATCACCCCAGGCCTCCTGAATCAAACTCTGCTTGAGTAGGAACCAGAAACCACACCACTAGTTCTTCCAGTGTTTTCCTCAGAGAGCATTTTCAGAAACTGGTTATGGTCCTTCTCCCAGAGAACTGCATGTATACATAGACACACATTTTTACATCCAATTTCAGGGACTCAGGGAAGTCTACCCAGAGTCCTCCTAGGCCGTGTGAGCTCCAGAGCCAGAGCCCTCTCTCTACATGTTTAAGCAATTACAGAGATGCACTCCGGATCCTAATGAGAAGAGGCAGCCCAACTCCTGTGAGCTGGGCCAGCCCTGGTTCGCTCTCACCTAAGGTGGCTTATGTAAGCAGCTAGAGCCCAAGGTCACAATTCAATTAGCGGCTTCTGCAGCAAGTACAGCTTCATGCTCCCTGGGCTTCCCCATCACCCCAGATTATAGCGCTTTTCATTTCCTTTTCACCAAATTAACCTAATTCACATGGAGGATGACTTCCTGCTCAACCACTGCCCACGAGGATGCCAGAGAGGCAGGTGCCTCATTCAATTAGGGGGAGATTTTGAAAAATACATGCAGAACACACTCTTCAAAACAAAGTATTCAACATGCAGGGGCAGAGAATCACTGCATCCCCAGATCAACTGGGCGAATTAATCTCCCTCCACCCACATGTTTCTATGGCCACCCTTATTACAGCATTTTATCATGTAATTGATTATTGGTTTTATCAGACCACAGACTCCTGAAGGTTTTAATCACTATAGCGCTATACCTAGACCTAGCACATGACCTGGTAAAAGTAGGCACTGAAAAGATGATGATTGGATGGAAGGAAGGAAGGAAGGACAGATAGAAAGGTGAGGGCTTCTGTTCTTTAAACACATGAAAGTGAAAAACAAAAACAACCCTCAGAAAGTTAAAAAATTCAAGTGCAAGTTCTACTATGTACCAGATAGCCATGAGAACTCCATCAAGGCATTTAACCTTGAGTCTTGGTTTCCCCTGTATAAAATGAGGTCACTAAGAGCACGCACCTGAATTCCTAGTTATTGTGACAACTGAACTAGAGAACACATGTGAACACATTTGCAGAGAAAACAGCCCTCACACTAGGACTGTGGAAAAATGGGTCTCAAAATCTGGCAGAGCTGAGCTCCAAGGCTGGCTTCACCATTGTCAGCCATTTGGCCGTGGGCAATTGTCATAAACTCTGCACTTGCTTCCTCATTTGAGGGTGGCAACAACTGCCCTCCCCCCCAGGGGCTATGAAGGAGGTACTGAGACAATAGGCAGAGTGTGGGTACCAGCCAAACACATCTTCCCCTTCGCTTAACCCCCTGGCCCCCATTGCTGGATGACATATACAAGCTTGTGGTTGGATAAGTAAAATTGCCCTTTTCAATAAATCTGATGGAGTTGTGTGGGAAAGCATGACCCAACAACCAGATCTATAATTAGAGGTGGGGAAGAGTGGGGTGTGTTGAGAAAATTCTCACCATGCGGGCCTCACAGCTCAGAGCTCTACAAAATATGAAGACTTCAAAGCCTAGTTTCAAATTTTCTATCACATGAGCAAACTTCATTTGCCTCGATGAGGCAATAGCTGCATGCTTTTCTTTAGGTATTTCCCTTTTCTTCCCCTCCCCTCCCATTCTCTTGCATCCGCTCTGCCTTCTCACAGCTCCCAGCTCTGGGCATTTTCCTAGCCTCTGGGGTGGCAAAGTTATTCGAGGATTTGGGGCTGGAGTCCTGGTCTCCAATCCTGGCTGCCACTTCCTGGTCGCATGACCTCACACAAGTCAGTTCACCTCCCTGGGCCTCAGTTCCCTTCACTTCCAGGGCTATCCACTCCAGTGCAGGGGTGAGGGGCTGCTGTCAGGATTCAGTGAGATGTCATAGCTGACATGGTGGGGGCTGGTAAGTCATAGTGTCTCTCTCTTCCTCTGTGTGTGTCATGGGATCCAGCTATCGAAGCTTTAATAGATCTGATTCGTTTGTTCAGGAAGAAGGGGAAGTGAGAAATCCTCAGACCCAAACCAGTCTTGAATGGAAATCAGGGAGCGGGAAAGCTCTTTACTGCAAACACTTATGGAAACATCCTGGTATTTTATAAGCCTCTGGCGCCTTCCACCAGGACTCTGAGGCTGATTCAGCCGGAAGGGCCAGCAGCTGTCCTCTCGATAGCCTAGTGGTTCTCCATCCCTCTCTGCCTGGTGTCTGTGGGGAGGTAGTTAGAAGGCAGCTGTACAGGAAGAGATATCCATTGCCTAGAACAATTCTCTCCAAACCCCCAACTCAATTCAACCCAAACAATGAGAAAGCTCATAACTAGGAAGAGCTCTAACGGCAAAAGAGCAGCAGGGAAGTGTGTGATGGGCCCTTGGAAAGCCACCAAAGCACAGCCCCATGGGGCAGAGGCCAACCGCCCATTCACGGTCATGTGAGCCATCCCAAGTTCCAGAGCAGCTCACACGGAGCCCAGGCTCTTACCCACAGGGACTCTGAGACAGTGTCCAGAATCTTTTCTGGCCTCTTGGGTTCTCACAATGGGGAGAGGAAGAGGGTGTACTGAGGACCCCTTGACAGCTTGCTGAGCATGATCTGTGAAGCTCAGCTCTCTACACACAGCATGCTGGGCTCTTTCATAGGCACTATCATGTCACCACTCCCCTTGGGGTGGACCCTGTTATACCCATTTTAAAGATGAAAATACTGAGGCCCAGGGCGATGTGAAGTGCCCGAGTGAACTCAGTTGGACCAGGGCAGACCCAGGTTTCAAACATGTGTCTGGTTGACTTCCTGTCCAGCGGTCTTTGCAGCACCCCATGAGCTGTCAGGCACCACCTCCCTGATCTGTAATGTTTCAGTCCTTCTCCACCCAAGTTTCCAGTGTCCTAGACCCAGCTTGAAGAGCAAATGGAAAAAAGCCCAAGGTGCCAAGCAGTAGAATACACTTGCCGGTGGGTGAATCGCCACTTTCCTTCCGCACAGTCACGGGGCAGGAACACCCAGCCTTTAACTACGGTAGAACTGACCAGGGCTCCCAGGAGTTGTCCCATAGCAGAACAGGACACATAAACCATCCCCACCAATGCGTGAAATACCCCTAAGGTCCAAAGTTCACTAGTCGTCACTTACGTAGCCTCCGGTCTAGGAACTACACTTCACACAGCCAAGTTGGGCCAAACAAGTGCCCCCCCAAGGCTGCAGTTATGGCAGAGAAAAAAGACTGATTGGGCAAATATGGTTGGGCCTGTAAGCCCAAACTGCAATGTTAAATAACAGGCAGGTGGAGGGTGAGGGGAAGACAAAGAATTTATCAGCAGAACGATAGGAAATCCATGGGTAAAACCAGAACTCAATTTTCTCACCATGCAGAGTGGCTGTGTAATTTCCCACCATTTTTCCACAAACAAGGGGCTAGTGCTATTGGTGAAATAATTTGCAAACCAATGTGGTCCACCGTGTCAGCTGTGTTGCTAGCTATAAAAATATCTCTGAACACGCTGACCTTCGGCAGGCGAGCCCTGGAGTTTATAGCCCTGAGGGATTGTTTTACTGCTCCAGCACAGGCAATAGTTAGGCTGAACACCTGCCGGGGGTAAGAGGCGGGAGACCCAGCCCTCTGGAATTTCAAGAAATGAAACCCTCAAAGAGCAAAGTATTGCCAATGTGAGCCGACCCGATAAAAGACACTCGACCATGTCTAGCCAGAGCTTGGTTCGTGGTAGATATCCAAGTCCAGGATGAGCCAACCAAACAGGCCTACGCTGAGGACTGGGGCCTGGAGGGCACTTCTGGAGAACCCTATTAGAGGTCAAGGGGATGGGGTCCAAGATAAGGCTTGAGGGAATGCCAAGGATCAAGTTGGGATAACCTAAATAAATTGATAATTCTAAAGGGCAGGAGCAAGACAAAGATCGAAAATATATTAGGTGGGGTCTCCAGAGAAACAGGACCCATGAGATATATAGATTATAAGTATGGATATGGACAGAGAGACAGATACGTGGAGGTTATATGCATTGGCTTACATGGTCATGAAGGCCAAGAAGTCCCACGGTCTGCTGTCTGCAAGCTGGACAGCCAGGAAAGCTGGTGGTATAATTTAGTCTGAGTGCAAACACCCAAGAACCAGCAGTGCTGACAGTCAAGGGCAAGAGAAGATGGATGTTTCAGCTCAAGCAGACAGAGTAAACTCACCCTTCCTCTACGTTTTTGTTCTATTCAGGTCCTCAGAGGATTGAATGACACCCACCAGCACTGGTAAGAATGATCTTCTTTACTCAGTCTACCCATTCAAATGCTGATCTCTTTCACAGACACCCACACAGACACACCCAGAAATAATGTTTTAACCAGCTCTCTGGGCACCTCTTAGCCCAGTCAAGGTAACACTTAAAATTAACCATCACAGATGGGAACTAGAGCCAAAGACCCAACTGTGAACAAAGGCAGAACAGAGGCAAAGCAAGAAATGCTCTGAAAAGTGTTCATGAACAAAAGAGGCGGAGCATCTGCCTTGAATGGCAGCTGCCAAAGGGTGAATTGAACGGGCTGAGAACAGGTCTAGGGTAAGTCAAAATATTCTTTCTTCATCACCCTTCACCCTGCTTTGAGGGTATTATTTTTCCCATCAGTGCCTTATGTATATATGGAGATGTCGGAGAGGCCCCAATGCAGAGCTCACTTCCCCAAAAGGCAGTTGCCAAACTACCCACGAGGATGCCAGCCTCGGCTAGGCATATATTCTTTGTGTGTTCACCAGGTAGCTAAGGTGACATTTGACAAAACCTCTAGTGTTTTGAACCACATCATCAGGCCCAGACCCTTCGAAAACAGACAGAAGTATACAAATGAATAAAGGACAGACAGCTAAAAAGCACACAGGGAGCGTCCTGAGCCCCTAAGGCAGTGATGAAATCGAGGACTACGCACAGTTTGTTCACAAGAAGAGTTTTGGAAGAAGGCTTCAGGCTCAGCAAGCGTCCTGGCCAAATGAGGAAGAGCCGACTGGGTTGGCCTGCAGTTGCCCAATACCCTGGGCCTCTGGGGAGAAGTAAGGAGGAAGAAAGCCACTGCGTCCAGGCCAGGCCAGAAACCTAGTGACTTCCATTCCTGGTGTTTTTAATTCTGTGTCTTTGAAGGTCATCTTTTTTTTAATGGAGAAAACAACATTATGCTTGATGACCTGCCATTTCTTCACACATACAAGTATCATTGAAAGCCAGAGGCCTCCACCTTTTTGCAAACAAACAGGCAGAACCAAACCTGAGGAGACATGAAGGTTGGTGGTGGGAAGGAGGTCCTTCATTCCTGTCCTGCTCTCCCCAGTATACACATCACATGCACACACAATGCACACAACACAGACACATACCACACAGACACACATGAACACACACTTGTGACTCCTCGAGCAAGGCTTGTTCACCACCATAACCCAGCACCTAGTACTGGGGCTAGGCTAATACAGCTATTCAGTGACTATTTGGCAAATAAACTGATTAATAAATAAAGATATAAATAGAGTCTAGAAACCAGATACACAAGGAAGAGAGAGAGGAAGGGGTTCAAAGCAGATGTGGCTTAGTATCCTGCACCCAGAGAGCTCAGAAACCTACTGGCAATAACAAGACCCGATGGTTGCATAACACTTTTCAAATTACAAATCCCCTCCACATCCCACTTCAGTTTTAATTCCTACCCCACTACCGAAAGGTAAAAGTCTTGTGCTCATGTCATAGTAGATGAAACTAAAGCCCAGAAAGTTCTGCTGGCTTGTCCAAGGGGGAAAGAAGCAAAGCTAGGAACTGAAACCTATGAAGTCAAAGCTTGAGCTCTGATGGCTCCTGGTCTATGGATTTGGGACCCCGGGTCTAAATCTACGTTACGAAAGCCAGTAGTTCTGTCAGAGTCCATTCGTTCCTTTACTCAGCACATATGTCATGGGCACCTGTTATGTTCCAAGCTGTGTTTGAGGAGCTAGAGACGCAGCAAAAAACAGCACAAGACACAGTGGGAGAGGCGGAGCCCAAAGGGGTAAGCAGACATTAAAAGGTAACTACAGACTGTGATGAGTGCTGTGAATGAGAGAAATAGGGTGATAAAGTAGAAAATAATTGAGGGGATCCACTTGCATGGGCAGCCAGAGCAGCTTCTGAGAAAGCATCATTTGAGCTGAGAGCTACGGGATGAGAATGCGCCAGTCTTTCTGGAAGCTTGTGCCAGGCGGTAAAAGTTCGGGGGTTCCAGGACGAGGAAGGAGGCCAACGTGGATGGACTATAATGAGTGAGAAAGAAAAATCTTTGCACAGAGGTAAATGCAGACACAGACATACATGTAGATGTGGGTCATTTTGGTGTTGTCTGCCCAGCATCCCACCTCCTTCCCTGGGCAGCAGAAGGCCATTTTCCTCTGAATAGTTACCCGTCCACAGCTCTCATCCCATGAGGTTTGGGTGGTATTGATACAGGCCCCAGCACCAGAAATGGGCACCTAATCTACGTTTGGATGATCATTCCCTGCCTTATATCCCCCCACCATCCCCACCAACTCACCCACCCCACCCCACCCCCACCAAGCCACCATGTCACTCAACCAGGCCAATAAACATGACTTCAGCCAGAACCCCTGGTAAAGATGCAAGTATGAGCTGCTGGCAACCATCTCACCACAAGGGGAGAACACGTTTAAGACTAGAAGCAGCCCAAAGTAAAGCAGAGCTGAGAATGAGCCCTGCAGCTATTATCTGAGCCCCAAAACCCACTGTACCTGGGCTTTTCATGTGTGTGAGCTACTAAATGCTTGTGGGGGGTTTTTTGCTCAACCAAGTTTGAGACGGTTTCTTTAACTTGCAGCCCGTGCATGTTCCACACTCACACAGCTGTGCTGGCTACAGGGTGGCAAACTGATTGAGGAGGGACAACAGTGGAAACCGAGAAACCCATTGGGAGGCTACTGCAGGGGTCAGGAGAGCAGGACCGAAGAGCCCCACTGATTTTCTGGGAAAAGTCCCCAGATTTTCAAAGCAAGTGGAGACACTGAAACACGGGGCACCTGTGCTCTGTGCACCACTCACATGCCCAGCTCACTCGATGTGGGGAGACGCCTCACTTTGCACATGCTCCCTCTCTCTGCCCGGATCACCCTCATTCTGCAGGTCTCAGCTCAAAGGGCCCATTCTCAGAGTGGCTTCTAGGAAATCTACCCAAATAGATTCCCCCAATTTTTTTCCATCCCATCACTTTGCTTATCCCTTCCTAGCACTGTCACAGTCCAGAGCTTTCTTATCATTCATTTATCCCTTTGGTCTCTGTCTCCCCTAGGGGAACGAATGGAAGCTTGAAGACAACAGGGACTTTGTCTGTCCTAGTTGCAGTTGTGTCTTTAAATACAGCCTGGAACACAGCAGGTGCTCAATAAATGCATGATGACTACCCTTTGACCCATGAGCCCTTTCCTGACAATTATTCCAAAAGGCAGCTCAAAAGAAATCTTGTAAATAATATGCAGATAGTGATCGCAAACCAAGTCGTCCCAAAACAGAGGTCTTTTAAAAAATGACAGCATGTCCACAAAGTGGCTACGGCAGTCAGAGAAAAATTATAATTACAAAGATTTAGAAAAGTGTCCCCAAAGAATGTCAGGTGATAAAGGAAGGATAAAGCATTTTTATAGATTGCCCCTATATTTAAAAATGCATATACACCTGTAATCAAAACCTAAACACACACAGTTAAGTACAGGAAGGGAGGGGGCAAAAATAAACAGGCGATGTGGAAGGTGTATGAGCCCAGACTGTTTTTTCACAGTGCTTCTTTGTTTTCTGGGTTTGGGGGTTTTGTTTTGTTTTGTTTTGTTTTTGTTTTTGCTTACAAGTGCATTTAACAATAAATAGGCAACATAGAGTTGTACAAAATGACCGAATCCAGAATAAAATGCTGTAGAACGTTGGGCTATGGGAATAATGCCAATCACAGAGCTCTTATGAAATTTAAATAGGATCCTAGACTTAGAAGTGGCCAGCCCAGGTCTGACCTAAATGTTTATTTCACAAAATTTAATAATAATGATGATAACAACAACCACAATAAAAGCATAGTGCTGAGAAACCGCATGTCCTGAGGATAAGAGCATGGTTGCACCACTATCTATGTGACCTTGGGCAAACTATTTAATATAACATGGGGAAACGACGGCTCCATTTCCCCAGATGTAAAAGGAGGAGGTGAGAGCATCTACTGTACACCGTTCTGATGAAGCTTCCTTGAAGACGGGAGCACTCAGGAGAGACCCTCAGCACCACCAGGAGCAGCAGCAGCAGCACCAAGAATTGTGCTTAAAAGTTCTTCAAAGCTTCAATCACGCCTCGAATTATTCTGTCCCTTGGTCTGGTTGATGCGGACTGTCCCTTTTTCTTGTTAACTGAATGCAGGGAAAAGGGCTTCAATGGGGAAAGAAGTGGAGAAAGAAATGAACCACTGGATCCTTCGAGAGAAGGGAATTTTTTTTATTATTCTTCTGTCACATCAAAAGGGTCCTCATGGTTGCAAAATGGTTTGCAAGTACTTACTGGCTCCTTGCTGGGTGCTGTGTCGGGAAGCTAGGTCATCTCCGTTCTTGCCAGGAGCCTGCTGCGTCCTCGGGCCCTGGGATACAGTGAAGCAGTGGACATGTCTGTGCCCCTTAGGAATGACTGAAGCAGTAGAGGACTTTCTACACACTACCTCATTGGCACACAGGGATTCATCCCTCTCCGTGTTGCTTACATCTGTCTCTTGCTTTTCATCCCCTCACCGAAAGTGTCTTAGAGCAGGTCCCAGGCCTCCCCATCCAGGCTAGGGAAACAGGTTTGTAGTCAAACTGTGTCTGTATTTAAATTCTAGCTCTACCTCTTCCTAGCTACGTGACTTCGGGCAAGTTATTTAAACTCTCTGATGCTGTGTCCTACTGAGGCCATAATGAAAATTAAATGAGATTTGGGGATGGTGGTTAGCACAAGGCCTGGAACATAGGAAATATTCAAAAAAGTGGTAGTTATTATTATTAAGACTAGAGGGGATATCAGAGGCCAGCTAGAAGTTGTAAAAAATGAAAAACAAAATAGGAAGGTAGGAAGGGAGGGAAGAAAGGAGGGAGGAAATTAACCATGTGTATCCCCAGCATAAAACCTGCCTATCAATTCCATTCCTTTCTAAGAATCTATCCTCTAGACCAGTAATTGTCAACTTTTTTCATCTCATGGCACACAAAAACTTACTGAAATTCTATAACACACCAAAAAGTATATTTTTTGCCAATCTGACAAAAAATTAGGTATCATTTTGATTCGTTCACACCAGATGGCTACTGTTGTATTGGCTGTTGTCATTTTTTTATTTGACGATCTGAGGGAAAAGAGGTCAGTGACCCTAACTACACAGTCACGTATTGTGTGTTTTTAAAATTCCTGCGGTACACCCGTGGAAAACTGCTGCTCTAGCCGCAGCCAGGAGAGGTCAGAGCCATGGTACAGCCAGAACCTGCCTGCCACCCTCCCCTCGGGCTGCTCTTAGCATTTGGACACTGTAGTCATGCTAAACTCATGGTTGCTCCCCCAAATGAATATGAGGTTTCACGGCCCCATGTCTGTGCTCCCTTAGCCCTAGGGGGACACTACTAGGGAGACACTACTGAGCTTTCAGGGTATGTCTGTCAGGCCCCTCAACTAGTTCCTGAGTCCCAAGCAGACTAATATCTGATTTCTTTTGGTGTCCCTTGTACCTCTTGCTGAGCCCAACTCAATAAGCACATGTTGCATTGAATGGAAATATAATAAGCTGTTCGTTATGTGGTAGAAACAATACTGATAAAAGGTACAAAGACAGGAGTGAGCAAATGCCAAGGGGCCCGAAGCATGGGTTCTGCCCTTACCAAGAAGCTCTGCTCCTTGCAACCAACCCCAGCTCGACCCTGCAGGGTGGAGTCAAGTCCACGGCCCTCCGCCCCTGGGTGCCCCTGCAGTGAGCACAACCACACCACGCCATCTCTCTAGGTAGCTGGTTTTCCTCGCCTGAGCTTGAAGGAAAGCAGAATGAACAGCATGGCTACACATTGCCACAATTACCACCCCCCATGTCCCCTCTTCCTCCTGGTCCAATCAGTCTTTCTGCATCTCAGCATGCAGGGACAGAGGTAAAAAAGAATGACCAGATCCTCACTGGGGCTCCCCTCTGAGGAATAAAAATAAAAGTTTCAGGGAAATGGAAATAAAAACCCAGGAATTTTTACACTGTCACAGTGATGCTAGTTGCTAGTTCAGTACATAAAAACAGGTTTATTCCCCCAACTCACATCTTTATTTTCCCCCAGAGATCACAAGTTAACAACTTTCGAAGCTCAAAGCCTTGGGGGCTAGATATGATATCCCTGTCCCCCTGCAGGGACACTGTCCTGAAGGATATTTATTTGTTCTCTTCCACAGCACTTTGTAGGTAAAGACGCAAGAGCTAGTGAAAGTACACTGGGACATGTACAGAAGAGTTGATTGTCACCACTGTCACTAGGGGGGATCATAACGGTGAACAGAAGCCCACTGAAGATCAACAGCCAGTCTGCAGTGACAAGCCGAGACCTAGGTATGTCATGTATGGATAACTATTTCGTACCTCACTGTGAACAGTTATAATTTTTTAACTATGTGAAGAAAACATGTGGCTCTCACATTTCCCAGTGTGATGCTTTTGCCGGTCAACTTGATGGACACATATATTGAAAGCAGTGCCGTAGAAGCCTAGATTCTCCAATGACAGCAGAATCAAATTTCTCCTTCCCTGACACATCCCAAATGAATTAGAAGTGTTGGAGTGACACACACATGGTCTCTGAGATACTGAGAATCCTACAAGTGAGTCTGGCATGTAGAACGATCAAAGTTTTATCTATTACACCATGACTTCCCCAAAGGCAGGCCCCCTTCTCCATCATAATCCCAGTGGTTGGCACATGGGAGGCACTCAACAAGTGTGAATGCATGAATGAACGAATGAGCAAGTGGACAGAATCACTTTCAAACACAAGCCTGGTTATCTCTCAGATTCACTATGAAAACTTAAAGCTAAATTTGGAAAGTATATACCTTCCTGTGTCCCTAATACTAGTGTTGCCCTTACACCCACTGGCACAGCACTCACAGTTAAAGGAAGATGTATTAATTAGGGTGTTTTCAACAACAAAGAATAACCCAATTAAAAGTGGCTTAAAGAACTAGGCAGTGTATTATGTCAAATACAGCAACTACAGGGGTTTCAGATGAGCTACAGAAGAAGAGGTCCCTCCTACCCGCAGGCACACTCCTACACATATACATCTGTCATAGTAATTCCCCGGGTTAATTATCTAAAGGTAGAGAATCTTGCTGAACTCAGAGTGACCACACAAAGCAGGAACAGATCAGAGCACATGTCTTAGTGAGGCTTATCCTGAACTTCTGATGACATTCAAAGGACTATTTTCCTTTCTTATTCACAGCTTGTATCACTAGGCCAGAAGAATGTACCCTAACATCTATGGGTTCTTTTTAAGGCAGTATTTAAACATAGCACAAGTGAGTCCATTTCCTCACCTGCAAGAAGAAAGCAGAGTCTAAGACCAGGAATCACCAAATACCACTCTGCCTTCAGCATTGCAGGATACCAGATAATCCATTTCTCCATGTTATATTTTAGAATCCTGATATGAAACGTTAGTAGTACAATGATTACAAATCCACTTCTCCCAATTCAAATAACATAAAGGTTAGAGGTAAAGTGACTTAAGGGTTGATGTGATAACCTTATCAAGGATCCAGATTTTTGGATGTGTCAATATATTAACTATGTTCCCAGACAGGCTTCCCTCGTGGTGACAAAAGGGCTGCCATGGTTCCAGGCATCACATCTGGGCATGAAGCTATCCAGAGGCAGAAAAGAGAATGAATCTCTCAGTCTCCACTTTTGAAAAGTTGAAGAAACCCTTTCTAGATGCCTCCCGTCAGCTTCCCCTTTACATCTCTTAGGCCACAGTAGATAATATGCCTACCCTAAAATCCATTATTGACAAGGGAAGGTGGTATTACTGTAACTAATTACACTAATGACAACTCACCCTTCCTCTAGAGATAGAGACACCTCCCATGACCAAACCGAGGTTCTGCCAGCAGAGAAGAAATGAGGGGTTAGGCAAAGGGCAGGGAGCTAACAGCACCTGCTCAACGTGGCCCCTCTTCAAGGGACCTTTCTCAGTTCTATGCTGTCTGGGATCCAGAGGTCCCTTCAGAAAGAGAGGCTACGGGAGGGAAGGGTTCTGGCACTAGGCCACCCATGGTGTTTGCTTCTGGCTCCACTTAGGGCCTCAGCAAAGTATGTGAGGATGTGCTGACATGATGATTTATGGCCCTGCTGGCACGGCTGGTTATTGCCTGCTTATGCCACTTCCCAAGGCTTCCAAGGGACAAGGGCAAAGGGAGCCACTTTATTGGGTACCTGCAAGACGCAAGGCATTTTTTTTTACACACTAGATTATTTAATTCTCACAATAACAGCCAGTTGAGTATCATCGGTACTCAGTGATAAACGAGGAAGCCGAGGCGTGATTAAAGAACTTGACCAACACCCCGCAGCTAGATAGTGGCAGAACCAAGACTGAAGCTCAGAGCTGTCTGATTCTAAAACCTGCAGACCCATACCTCCCAGGGTCCACACGCTGTGGATAATGTCACAGTAATGAGAAAGGGACACACCAGAAAACATTAAGGTGGTATAGAAACATAATTGGAAAAGTTAAAGAAAGAGCTCAAAATGTTCAGGAAACAAATCAGCATCATTTTATGACCCCATAAACAGATCACACACACACACACAAGTTATGTATAAAGCACTCACTGCTCCCAAAGCCCTGGAGAGTTGATTTCATAAGACCCTTAAACCACTTTTACTCAAAATAGTCGCTGGGCCGATGCTGATCCACAAACTATTTGTTTCTAGTCCACAATAAATACAGAAATGAAAGTGAGTGGTTAGGAATCTTCACAACACTGACACGGCTGGGACATTCGAGCTCATAATCAGAGGGCTCGTCTCAGGCAACGGGGTCTAGACCAGTTTGGATGTTATTGAACTCAGGTTGCAAACAGCACAAGCTACATTCTAGTATTGGTCTCTGAGGGATTGGAAAATTAAAAATTAAGAAAAGTGAATAATTTTTTTTAAACTCTGGTGCTTTCCCACAAAAAAAGTTGGAAAAGCACCACCCTAGAGCTCTGCTGAGTAGTTGCAATTACTCCCATTTTACAGGCAGAGAATGAGACTCAAAGACACTGAGTCACTTGCCCAAGGTCAACACAACTGGTAGGAGGTAGGACAGGGAAACAGCCTAGTCCAATGACACATGAGAACTATGAAATCTCTCAGCTCCTGATAACAGAAAGAGTGTTGGCAAGAGGGGGCTGGAAAGGTGGATATTTGTAGAAAATAAAGAAGCATTTCCTCTAGCTCCACCATTGCCAAAAGTCCAGCTGAGATTAGCGCTTGAGATAAGCACTATTTAGGAAGAGAAGCCAGGAATAAAAGGGAAATGGATGGCTTCATTCCTACAAAGGCCAGTCTTTGGCATCCTGATTTGCAGACTGACTTACTAATTATTACTGCAATTTTACTTCCACAAACTTTGAAGGGCTCTTTTTAAACCCTCCCAGCCTGGCTCTAGAACTCACCAACCCCATCACTCACTGTCTCTATGGCCAACCAGACTGAATGTCCCATGTCCTCAGAGCTTAGCCCATTCAAGAATGTTCTACCATGACCTTTTCCCCTTCCCCAATTGGAAAAGCTCTGCCCTGCCTGAACACATTTGTGGAATAAATTATTGCTACAGTAAGACTCTGGGTCTCAAGACCCAAAGTTCATTCAAACTCATTTTAAAAGGGAGAATGTATAAAGGGGCTGTTTGGTGGTCTCTCGTACACTGGTGGTGACTCAGTTTCTCCCTGCCTATCTGCCCTACTCTCCTTTTCTCCCACATTTCCTATATTTACTTGTTGCATTACTGCTACTATACCTTCACGCACGCACAGCCAACATGGCCTCCCAACCTCACCTCTACCTTGTAACTGTGCAAATGAACCACCAGCCCCAACTAGATCTATCTGTCTGTCCCCAAGTCTAACTCCTTAAAAAAAGGAATCTGATTGCTAGAGCCCATCTTTGCAAGCCAGGCCACTAATCAGTGGTCACCAGCCTACCCAAGAATCCACTTTCCTGGGGTCTGAGGTCAATCCCTGGTCTAAACAGCTATTGCCAGAAAAGTCCTGGTATGTGATATAAAAAATGTCTGCTTAAATGAAGAAGACTGCAGGCAGGCAAGCCAATACTGTTAATATGGCCTGTCTAGGAATAAACAAGAAATTTTTTTTAAAAACTCCTATTTATCCTACTGTCCCAAGTCTGGTGACACCTTCTCAGGGAGGTCTTCCATGATTTCTCCAGGTTGGTTTTTATTCCTTGTGTTCTCGCAGTGTGGTGCAAATCCCTTTAAGGAATGCTCTGTGTGTTAACTACGAACTGCTTGCTTGCATCTCTGCCTTCACTGGGTAAGGAGGACTTCAGAGACTCGGACAATGCCACAACTACCTTTGTGCCCACAGTGTGTGCCATGGGGCCTGGTGCTGGGCATAAAAGGAGCTCAGTAAATGAGCAGGGAGTGGATGACCAAATAAACATCTGGGCTGGCACCTGAGTGAAAGGCTGAATGACAAACTGTGCTTTTCAATTCAACAAAGTCCCATGTCCACTCTAGAAAACAAAAGGAGGGGGAACTAAGAGGTAGAAAGATTCCATAAGGAAAAGTAAAATGAAAAAAAATTAACCCCAAAAAGAGGAGACCAAAAAAAAACAAAAACAAAAACACTGGCTCTCTTGCATCATCTCTTATTTCTAGGTGTTTCTTTAGGAGTTTTTAGATTCCTTGATAGAGCAGATGGGGATAAGGGATTAAAGCTTGGGTTCGGTTTCCCCATCTGTAAATTGGAGTAGTAGCAGCTGCTTTGCTGGGTGGCTGAAAGGATAAAAACAGACTAACAGGTGAAAAGTGCCCAGCAGGGCACCTGGGGGCAGGTAAGAGTCTCATGGGTTATGGAGGACAGTTTTAGAACTGTCAAGAAATGCCAGGTGGCCTCTTGAAGGCAGCAGGTAGTATATACAGGACTTTCCCAGGGAAGCACTGAATCTTTATGAAATTTTTCTTCACCCTGGGGCTTAGAGCATGAGGGAGCCGGCAGCCAGGGTATTACTACCCATTTACAGCAGGAGGCCTGCGCAGGCCAATAACAATATTATGATGTTAATCATTAAAATGCTGTGTCTGTTTTTGTCTGGGGACAAGGCATTTCGATCTTTGTTCTCCCTCTATAAAGATGAAAGGTGAGGTGCTGCCTAAGGTGATGACTCCACGCCGGGCAGGTAGCAAGGCTGCCTGGCCACCTGCACGGAAAAGGCCTCAGCTCCCAGCCCCCAGCATGCTTGGAGTCCTTGCAGGGCAAAGCCCGAGTAGGCGCAGGTAGAACGGGAGCGGAGGCAGGTTAGCCCCTCCCACGAGGACAGGCTCCGCCCATTCAAATGAGAGTCCTCTGGAGCTGGCTGGCAGGGGGGTTGGACAGCAAGGTGAAGGTCTATGAGGTCTGTCCAGAAGATACCCAGCCATGTAATATGAAAAAAGGGACATTTATTGAAGAAGATACAAGATACAAGAAACATTGTACTTAGGACAATGATGCCTCGGTCGTCTTCAAAGTAGGCATATTGGGACCTCACACAGTTCTTTCAATTGCCATCAGTTGCCCTGTCCTATTTTCCTAAATCTCATTGACCATCTCAAATCTCTTCCTTTTCAAAGGTGGTTTTAGTTTTGGGAAAAGCCAGAAGTTGCAGGGTGCCAAAACTGTGTTGTAGGTGGGCTGAGTCACCTAGGTGATTTGATATTTCACCAAAAATATCTGTACAAGATGTGATGTATCAGTAGGCACATTGTGGTGATGAAGATGCCAATCACCACTTGCCCATAGCTGCAGCTTTCTGAATTATCCAAATAGTTTCTGTGGAGGAATGTTCAAGCTTAATGCAAAATTTGTTGCAGATTCATTGCTCTACTCACTCAGTCATCTTGAATGCAATGACCACACAGTACACATGCTCACTGAACAGAGTCCATCGTCCCCACTGACTAGTACAGTGAAGTCATCATTGTTCACACATGTGCATTCCAGTCCACTCTCCTTGGCTGCCATGTTACATGGCTGTCACGCAAGCCATTCTCTTTATATCACAATGGTTGGATCTTTTCCGGACAGGCCTCGAGAGAGAAATGAAAACATGTCCACACAGAAACTTGTACATGAAATGTTCATAGTAGCATTATTCATCCGAGCCAGAAAGTGGGAACAACTTAAATGCCCATGAACTCATGAATGGATAAACAAAATGCAGTATATCCACACAGTGGAACATTACCCAGCAATAAAAAGGAATGAAGTTCTGATATGACTGGGATGAAGCTTGAAAACATTATGCTAAGTCCAAGAAGCCAGTCACAAAAGAAACACATATGACATGATTTCATTTATGTGAAATGCCCAGAACAGGCAAACCCACAGAGAGTGTGGATTAGGGCTGCCACGGCCTGGGGTACCAGGGAATGGCAGCGGCTGCTAATGGGTACAGGGTATTCTTTGGAGGTGAAGAAAATGTGCAGCTTTGTGGATAAACTGAAAAACCACTGGACTGTACACTTTCAATGGATGAATTGCGCGGTTTGTGAATTACAGCTCATTAAAGCTATTACATTTTTTTTTTTTAATGTAGAATGGCGGGTCATGCCTGAACTCTGGGTCAGATTCTTAGTTCTCATATTTTCATTGAGAAAATGCTGAACGTCTGCTAACTGCCAAAAATGGCCTAGGTACTGAGTCCGCAACAATGAGTAAGACAGTGACCTGCTCTCTTGGCACTTTATGTTTTACTAGAGAGCTCTGCCAAAAAATAAATAAATAATTTACATGTGTGCGAAGACCATGAAGCAAAAATAGAGCTTAAGAAAGAATCCTACCTTGGCTGGTCCGGCTCAATGGATTGAGCACCAGCCTGAGAACCCAAGGGTTGCCATTTTGATTCTCTGTCAGGGCACTTGCCTGGGTTGCGGGCCAGGTCCCCAGTTGGGGGTGTACGAGAGGCAACCGATCACAGCGATGTTTCTTTCCCTCTCTTTCTCCCTCCTTTTCCTTCTGCTCTCTCTAAAAATAAATAAATACAATCTTAAAAAAAAATCCCTTAGCTCTGGCCTGGTAGCTCAGTTGGTTGGAATGGCATCCCCATACACCAAGATTGTGGGTTCAGTCCCTGGGCAGGGCACATGCAGAAGTCAACCAAAGTATGCATGGGTGGATGGAGCAACAAATTGATGTTTCTCTCTCTCTGTCTCACTCCAAAAATCAATAAATTTTTTTAGAAAACTTTCATGCTTTCTTTTAGAAGGAGAGGGAAGAAGGAAGGACGGAAGGAAGGAAGGAAGGAAGGAAGGAAGGAAGGAAGGAAGGAAGGAAGGAAGAGTCCCTTAGAACATAGTAACATGCCTGGAACAGGAGAAATTCCAGGCAGGGGGCCACATGTGCATAAAGCATGGAGTGGGAAATGACTCGGTATGTTGAAGACACTAAAATAAGACCAGGAGGGCTCAAACGGTCACTCTAACACCGCCTCCTGTGGCCTGCAGACAAGTCCCCCAGCTCTCTGAGGCATTATACCATATGACGGGGAGCACAACCAGGCCTGCTCACTCGTGGCCATGCCAGGCTCTGTGCTGAGCAGAGAGTAGGACCCAGACATTTCCCTCTCTCCATCCCCAATTCACGTGCTGGCTACAGTCCAGTCCCTCAGCCTGGATGCATGGCCTTCGTTTCTCTCCCTCTGGAAGGACAGATATTCCCTGAAAGCACCTACAAAAGCAGCACACGCGCCACACAATTCTCTTGGGAATAGTAGGGGCCTAGCACACTTCCCCTTAATGCTTATACTACAGGGGTCACCATGAGCCTGTGACGGCTTGTGGACAGTTTTTCCTTGGACAAGCACGAGCCCTTAGGCCCTGACAGGTCCGTGTTAAGCAGTATCCCGCGGGACCTGCAGCTGCCTTCTCCACTCCTTAGCCGCCTTGCCTGTGGCTCTGGGCTCTGGCTGGAACCGGTCTGAGTCGGGACGCTCAGAGAAAGAAGAAAATATGATACTGTTGGTAAGAGCCGAGGCTGTAGTCCCAAGCATAGCTGGATTCCAGACAGACTTACTTGTGCTTCTTCCTGGCCAAATGTCCTGGGGTGTGGGACTTCCCCTTTCCAGTCACATTTCTCCAGCAGCAACGGCCTTCTGCTGCCATTTGTGGAATGCCACTCAATGTCTAGCTGAATCCTCACCATTACCCGTGAAGTTGGACACTGTTGATATTCCCGTTTTGTAGAGGAGTAAGTTGAGGCTCACTTCGTTGAAGTCAGGTGTCCATACTGCTAGTTGGTGAAAGAGCCCAGATTTCAACCCAGAGCCTATGATCTTCTACATCCTTTCTACATGACATCCTCAACCATAAAACGATGAAGAACACCTGCACGGTGGGGTTTTCATGAAGACTGACCGAGCTAACGAACATAAAGCATCTTGGTGCTGGCAACAGAGTGTCCAACAAATGGTGCCTAACCCGCCACCTCTCCACCTGGCAGTGCAGGGAATTCTGCTGGAAGGGAATTTTTTTCAGACTTCCAGGTGAGGTGTGCCCAGGGAGAGGCAGATAACACCTTGCAGAGATCTTCAGCAGTCACTGCAGCTTCCATCTTGTCTCTGGACTCCCCCCACAGGACAGACCCAGGCTGGCTGATTTCAAGGGCACCTACCAGCGTCAGCGCAGGGAAGCAGGGGCCTGACAAGAACTCCGACTGGTTTCAGTGGCTAACTTGAGGAATGGGTAGGGCTACTGGGAGGTGCGCTGGGGGTCCATCCCAGTTGGCCAGGTCAATGTCAATGTCTATCAAAGTCAACCCCAAGAGTCTCTGAGGCAAAAGGAGGCTTTCGATGAGAAACTTTCAAAGGAGCCTTGGACCCCAGCTTGGCAGTGAACAAGAGGGCACAAGGCATAATCACAAGGAGACCTGCTTCTCCCTGTGGAGCCAAGAAAGCAGCAGAGGAAAGTGGAGGGAGCCTAACCTCTTCTAGCATTTACCAAGAGGGATTTCCTAACCTTTCCAAGACTGTGTTGCTCTATCAGCAACAAGAAACAACACCAACCTTACGAAGGGTCATCAGAGCTAATATATGGTAAGTATCTAGTACAGGGGCGAGCATATATTTTTATTTTTAAATAATAATAATCATAGCTAAACTTCATATGTGTACTTGATATTCTCGCTGAATCCCCACAACCACTCTGTGACATAGATGTCATTATTAGCTGCACTTTGCAGATGAGGAAACTGAAGCTTGAGCAGTTACAAAGTTTCCTGTTCAAGGTCATAGAGCTACTGAGTTGTCGAGAAAAAGACCTGAATCCAGGCGGTGAGAACTCAGAGCTTCCATTCTCCAGAGGCCTTCCCTTCCCCCTCTCAAGAGATCACACTACCAAGCCAACACCATTTCAGGTTTACAGGGCCCTTCACAGTAACAAGAGCAGTATGGAGGAATGGCTAAGACCGTGCATGAGACTTTGACAACGCCAGGTCTTTCTCCTCCAGAGAGGAGCTGTAGTAGTGTCTCACTGATCCTTTGCAGGAGCTCTGTGAGAGATGTAAGATATTAACTTCACTGCGCAGACAAGAAAACAGAGGCAGAGAGGTGAAGTGAATGATGCAAGGTTATGGTCAGGCAGTGAGAAGAGAAATTAGAACCCACTTCAGTCCTTAGGCTGGATTCCAGGGAAATAGCTGCTAGATAAAAAGTTATCTCACCTCTGGGAGGCCAGGCAGCCTTGTGTCTACACAAGGAAAACAAAGGTACACAAATGCAGGAATTCACAGCCCTATAAAAAATGAATTAAGATAAAATACCTAGCCTTACTACTTAATGAGGGAGGTTTATGAACACAAATGCATGACAATGACTCAGAGGAGCGTAATTATCTTATCACAAGTTAAAGGCAATCAATTTTCATTTCTAAGTAAATATCATATTTCCTTGATCCTAAAACACACCTTTTTTTTCCACATCTGGTCATTTCTGATGACCATCCAGCTGCACCTTACCGTGATGTGCACGTTGACATGTGTCTTTCTCTCCCCCTGTAAAGGCCGGTATTAAATTGAGAACGCCTTAGAAGTGAAGTCCCTGCTTCTTCTTATCTAGGCGCCCCCATCCCTGCCCACTTGCCTTTCCTTCCCCTTTTCAAGTCAGAAGAGAAAAAACTGTACATTCCTTGTTAGGAGATAAAAGGAAGCCAGCACAGCCTTACAGGACACGTGGAAGAATTAAGTGATTGGGAAAAGAAAAAACAGAGATCTCCGCTCCCCCAGCCCAGAACTAGCCCCTAGGCTCTGATCCCTAACACAAGGACAGGGGAGCGGTTGGCTGAGCCTGGGTCCACCTGTTCCAGGCTGGAGGAATGTGGTCAGGGGAGAGTGTGTCTTCGTGCAGCTGGACAGGTGAATTAAGTGATTGGGAAAAGAAAAAACAGAGATCTCCGCTCCCCCAGCCCAGAACTAGCCCCTAGGCTCTGATCCCTAACACAAGGACAGGGGAGCGGTTGGCTGAGCCTGGGTCCACCTGTCCCAGGCTGGAGGAATGTGGTCAGGGGAGAGCGTGTCTTCGTGCAGCTGGAACAGGTGAATTAAGTGATTGGGAAAAGAAAAAACAGAGATCTCCGCTCCCCCAGCCCAGAACTAGCCCCTAGGCTCTGATCCCTAACACAAGGACAGGGGAGCGGTTGGCTGAGCCTGGGTCCACCTGTCCCAGGCTGGAGGACTGTGGTCAGGGGAGAGCGTGTCTTCATGCAGCTGGGACAGGTGAGCCCAGGCAGGAAGAGCCCCACTGCAGCCCATGCAGCAGCTCCGCAGTGGAGCCCAGCTGCAAACCCAGGGCTCTGGCTTCCCTGAACGAATGCTTCTCACTCTGCTGCTTCCAGTTCAGTTCCCTCAAATTCTCTGCCGGAAGGACCACTCAGGTGGCCGATGAGAGGTGCCACTGCTGTCCTGGAGGCAGAGCGGGCTGTGTGCCCCAGGCAAGTGCCTCTTTCTCCTCTCCTGCCAGCTCAAACCCCTCCACTCGTCCTGCCCCAGGCTCCTTCTCAGGAGGAGCAGTGGGCCTCCTTCAAAGGCTTTCATCCTCAAATGCGGGATTTACAGCCATCATTAGCAATGGAGGGCCTCCTTCTCTCTCCTGAATTTTTAAAACTAGAGATAAAATATAAAAGGAAGAGTCAAAGAAAGCACCCAGTCAGAATCAGAAGTGCCAGGTGCAGACCCTGGCCCTCACCCTTCCTCTTTTTGAAATGGGCACAGCCCTTCCCTATCTCTGAACCTGGCTTCCCAGCTCCCTTCCAGCCTGGCCTCTGAGGCCCACAGGTGCTGAGGCTGAGACCCCTTTGCTCCTGGCAGTCTCTGCCTTGGGGGGAGGTGGGGGGGGGGTGACCTGCAGGTAAAGTGTCTGGGCTGTAAGCTCGGTGTGGGGCAGCCCACGGCTGCCTCATTATGTCTGTTAAATTCCGTCGCGCAGAAGCCGTGCTCCAGCCCTGTTTTAAATGGCAGACTCCAAAGACAGATACGACCTCGGCTTATGCGTCTTACCAAAACCTTGGCCTAAGGTGCTCTGCCTCCACCCCTGGGTGCAGAACAGAAAACGGGAGCCAAGTCCCAGCCTGAGGTGTGTGGGAGGGTATGTGGGAGGCGAAGGAAGGGAGAGAAATGGGGGATGATGGGTAGGGGGATGAAGGCCCCAACGTGACCAAGGATGACTCTCATAAAACACACGCCGGTAATAAATAAATAAATAAATAAATAATACAGCAGCAGCTCCCAGATTAGCCGGCAGCCACTGAACCCAACAAGTGCTCAGCAAGCACAGGTGTCCTCAAGCAGCACGCTACTGGTTAAGAACCAGATCGCCGAATTCACGATCCCAGCTCTGACCTTGGGCCATGACTTAACCGGCCTGTAAAATGGGAGTAGATCATACCTGCCTCCTGGGGCTGTGGCATGCTCAGAACAGTGCCTGGCCCAGAGCAAATTCTATGGCATTGTCCACTGCTACCGCCTGCGTAGAGGTGTACATACACTGTTATCTCTCGGAATCTTCATAACAAGCCTGGGAAGAAATAATTATTTTCTAGATGAACCACCTGAGGTTCAAGTCACACTGCTGGTTGGTAGCCGGGCTGGGATTTAAAGGCTCCCTGTTCTTTCTAAGTTCAAGTTCCACTGTACCAGGCTCCCTCACGGAAGGAGAGGACAGAAAAGCGCAACATTGTGGGGAAGCAGGCAGGAATGACAGAAGAGAAACCGATGCCACCGGGGAAGGCTCGGGTGCTCGAAGCTGGCTGGCAGGGCAGACCAGGAAGCGTCTTTTCTCCCATGAAGTGTGCGAGTGTTGCTGCGTCCCCAGGAGGATGCCGGCTGCGGGCTGAGGGCCTGCGGGGCGCTCCAGGTGTGTCCCAGCAATACTGCAGGCAGTCTCTGAATCTTGAGAGAAACCCTGCTGCAGACCACACCAGGGCAGCAGCCACAAGGGAGGAAGGACGAAAGGCCGGGCAGCCTGGGTGGCCCTGGGTCGGGACCCTGCTCAGGCCCTGGGATTCTAGGACAGCTACGGGCTAGGACACCCCGGGGATACCCCCTTGTCCCCAGGCTCCTCTCATTATAGAGAAGGGAATGGGGAGGCTGGGCCTAGAGTGGGAGGAGTCACATGGGAAGGTGACCAAGGCCATACCCCATCCATCCGAGCAGCCAGCAGAGAAGGCCAGTGAGGAGGGGGCAGAGTGCCGACAGCTGTGACCACAGGCCAGGCATCTTTCTGGCCACAAGGGTTGGCAAAGGGAGACCAGGCTGTCTTCTCAGACTGAAAAGAGAAGGAGTCTCTTCGGCTCGGAGAAATTCCTGCCCATTCCCATACTTGCCAGATGTTAAAAACAGGAAAGAGGCGGCCCGAGGTCAGCCAACGGGACGATTTTGTGGTGAAAGAAATGAGGTCACGCAAAGTTAGGAGATGTACCTGGGACCAGAACTTGGGTGCTCTAACGCCAGCACGTAGCCCCACGGGCTTTTGGGGAAGCATATGAGACTGAGTCAGGTCTGCAAGGCTCTGGCTCTGGGTCTGCACCCAGCTAGGAATCTGTACTGTTCTAGAAGCTTCCTTCAGCTTGTGGATTACACAGTTCTGGGTTATAGAATGCATGCATGCACAGTGGGTGCACATGTGTCTATTCTATTCATTCTGCCACAAATATTTATTAAGTGCCTTGGGCCAGGCTCCATTTTAGGCCCTGGAGATAAAACAGTTCACCAAATAGATGAAGCCTCTCCTCTCGTGGGGCTGACCTTTGATGGAGAGACCTACAGTCTCGTGGGAATCTACGGAGAAGGGCCCTTGTGTGTCATTTGTGTGCAGACTCTGACAGGTGGTAATGTCCTGTAGATACCATTGAGGGCCATACCCTTCTCTGAGCCTCCTTGTGTTTTGCAGGGCTCTTGAAAAATCCTGTGAAGACATTCCTGAGCCCCCACCCCACCCTGACTCCCTGCCCCCACAGCACCTCGGGCATTCTAGGCCCTGCCTTGCAATCACGGATTTTGTTCTCTGACTTTCCAAGCAACCTGAAGTGTGTCTGCATCTACATGTCCTCTAATCCCCAGCACCTGGGAGCTAGAAGCTCCCTATAAACTCTCGTTAAATAAAGGGCTGATTGAATGAAGCCATTGATTCTGTGCTCCAATTGCTCGTCTGTAAAATGGAGGCGATAACTATCTGGATGGCTCCTGACTGTCCTGCAGATCAGATGAGACTAGGAGATGAAAGGACCTTGGAACCTGCAAGCTGTTCTTCCAGCGATAGTTCTTATTATCCCCCATAAAAATGGCACCAGTTAAGTGCCTGTTCTGGGAAAGTGCAGCTGTGGAGAGCCCTGGTGTGAGACAGCAGTGTGCGCCCGTGCAGGAATACGTGTGTGAGTGTGAGTGTGTGTGCTGGCCTGGAGGGATCTGTGCTTTCCAGGAGGCTGCAGGAGGCATGATCGCATCCCTGGCGGGCTGGACTCAGGGGACACATGGCTGCTCAGGCCTACAGGGCACCATGAGAGAGGGCAAAAGGGAGGAGGGGAAAGAGAAAAAGCACACGGAGTCCGCATGTCTGTCTATCCACCCGTCTTCTGTCTGCTGCAGCCAGTGGCTCGCCAGGCAGGACGGAAGCGCTGCGCGGCTGTAAACGACGGCTGGCTCCACGCTGGCCACCCGCCCTGGCCGCCCGCACGGAAGGGCCGGACTTTACCCAGCAAATCGGGAAGGAACTGGAACCTCTGAACTTGGGACTTGGGCTCCGTCGATAAGGCCAGTGGACAAACAGAGGGCAGGGACCGAGGCTCCCCTTTATACACACAGAAGCCCGGCTCCAGGCTGATACTGCTGAGATCTTTGCCCTTTAGTTCAAACAGGAAATCTTAAAATGGAAAATGAGCTGCGTAAGGAAGGGGCGCGGCCACCAGCCGACAGGGAAGACAGAGCAGGTTGTTCGTAACAGAGCGTTCAGGCTTCACGCAGAGGATCCCCGCTGGCCTGGGGTGTTGGGGAGCCAGCAAGAGCCACCTGGAGAAGGTGGGAGACAGCTGGAGGACGAGAAGAATCAGAAGCCTGAGTCTGACCCCACAGTGTAGAACCTGTTCATCACGTGGCTTATGGGGAGTGACCTCACCCACAGGAACCTCAGTTTTCCCACCCATAAGGGGGGCTAACCACACCACCTCAGAGAGCACACAGAGAATCTAGTGAAGTCATGAGTGTGCAAGTACCCTGCAAATTGCAAAGGGCTTGACTGGCCAACCCTGCACCCTAACCGAGGCCCTCCCCAAAAAAGGTATTTCATAATCGAGAGGGGAAATGCAAAATAACATCTCCCACTCCTCACACCACCCCCATACACCCCCATGCTAGCAGTTCAAAGAAGAGAAAACCGGGAGAAGACAAATAATTAGAGAACCCCAGCAGTCTCCCCGCTGAGGTTTCCAAGTAATTATTCACCTGTAAATTACTCCTCTCCTCTTAATTCTATCTCCAGATCCTTTTGACAAGGCAAATTCATTTATTTACATCTCTAACTATCCTGCTTTGGTAAACATTCCAACAAGCTTGGATGGCCCATTAAAGAAAAAAAAATGAAGAAGTGAGGCAAGCAGGAGAGAGAGAGAGAAATTAACTCTTGGTCATTACTGGCACCGACAGAATTAACCTTCCAGGGTAATTAACGAGGAATCAAAGCCAAGGCAAACAAACCTCATTCGGAGCCAGAAGGGAGCCTGTCCCAACAGGGTGGGAACCACAAGAGGCCCTTTTCTACCTGGCCCACAACTCTCACCAGCAGTAAGAGCTGAGGGGAGACTCTTAGAAGGTTCCAGGATCTTCCAGTAAGTTCCCCTCAACTTCTCTGCTCCTGGCAGTGGTGGGGGCTACACTTTCACTTTCAGGAGGAACTCTCCTTTATCTGGCAAAACCACTCTTGACTCTCTCCTCTCACACACATACCTCAGTCAAGGCCTGGCCATTTCTGGACCTGACGCACCTTTGGCACTCCATCAACCGCTGCTGAATGAATGAATGAATCCGTCTACTATTCATTCCAGTGTCTTAAAGCCTCCTAAATCTGTCAGACTCCACAGTCACCCCCTCGGGTTGAGTCCATCATCTTTTGCCAAAATGGTGGCCTCTGACTATTCTCTGCTTCCAGTCTCTTCTTCTCTCGCCCTCTACACAGAATTATCTTCTTAAAAGGAACACCGAAAAAGCAAGCAAGGTGACACTTCAGCTCTGACCACTGAGGAGAAAGTCACAGTTAAGACAGGGAACCCCAGAGACAGACCGTCTGGGTCTGAAGTCTGGGTCAGCAACAGACCACCTGTGCGGCTTTGGAAAAGTTACTCAGCCTTAGCTCTGAACCTTAGCTTCCTCATCTATAAAACGAAAATAATAATAGTATTTCACCCTTTCTGTTGTTGTACGCATCATGAGTTCATAGAGAAAGGCCTAGCACTTAATACACTTTAGCTATTAGCAGAAGCATGAGTGTACCACCATTTAACTGCCTTCCCATCATCCTTGCACTAAAAGTCAAGCTCTTTAGCGTGGCTCCGGAAACCTGGGCCCCGATCACATGGCAGCCTCAATTCTCACCACTTCCCCGCCCTACCCAGGACAAAAGTCCTTCCAATTTCCCAAGTACTCTATTTTCTTATCACCTGAGCTCTTCGCACAGGTCGCTTTCTCTGCCTCCCAGGAACGGCATCCCAGGCCCCAGGCCCGCGCAGACAGCAAACCCAGAGAAGCGTCCACACAGGGGCTCGGCTCCCAGAGATTACCCTGGCGTGGGCAGCACGTATGTGTAAGGCTCAAAGCTGACTTCACAGCCTTTCCAGTTTCGTGGGTCTTCTAAAAAGAGCTTTCTTTTGTTCTGAGATGTCCAACATCCTCTGAAGAGAGAAGACAGAACTGAGTTCCTTCCTCTTTAAGATGAAGGAACTGTAGTCCATGGAAGGCCTGTGACTTACCCAAGGTCACCATTTAGTAGCAGCAGAAATAGAATCTTAAGTCTTCCAAGACAGCAGAATGGGGGGAAGAAGGTGCACTGGGAGGTAGACCTGAGCTCACATCCCCAGCCAAAGCCTTGAGAAAATGTTCCCCCCGTTATGTCCCCTTTATCTCCATCTGCAAAGTAAAGGTAGGAATGACTTTCTTCCAAGGTGGTTAGGGAAGATGACTTGAGACACCAACTGTATGAGGAAGTTCCTGGCCACTGCCTGGCCTTACAGATGAAGGGCGAATGGGTGGGAGACAGAGGAAGTCTTCCGGAGGCGGGTGTGAAAGGCATGGGAGAGCAGGAGAAGGCAGCCTCTGCCGTCCCCCTGGGCTCAGAGACCTTCACAGCCTACACTCCCAGAGGCCGAGGGCAAATGGTATCCTCAGAAGAGAGGCATGGGTCCGTTCAAACAGGAAGCGGAGGCAAGGCTGGGGCTCCACAGAGAAGCCACAGCGACGGAATTAGGTGAAACTTGCTGGAGAATAAGTTAAGGATGGAAACCAGAGGGGCGCCAAGGACCAAGAGGCAGGGGAAGAGACTTGGAAAGGGTAGGGTCCTAAAATACACAACAATGATTATAGCTTCGTCACCACAACAATCCACCCAGAAATAGCAACTCTATTTATTCAACATTTTCCTCTGCGTGTTCTGTAAGAGTTCTTTTTTTTTTTTTTAATTTCACTGAAAGAACAAATGATCCCACGATGCTCAGAGTCATCTTAGAGAAGGTAACTCAAGCTTTCTTCACTCTCCAACCAGGACTTGGACTTCTCAAGGACAAGATACAGATCCGGAGCCTGGGCTCAAGGTGGCCTCAAAAGATATGGTGAAAGGCTGGGGAAATTAATGAGGAACTAACACGAAGATCAAAAGGAGATATACCTAGATAGCCCTTAAATTGATATTTTTCTAATGTGAATAATATTATATCTTATTTTCCAAATAAGAAACTATGCTATTACATGAGTAGAAAAATTGTTCTGAGTTAAACTAAGCTGAATTAACTCCCGCTTCCTCCACTTACTTTCTGAGCCTGTTTCCTCATCTGTTAAATGCGCATTATTTTGTGTTTAGAATCTTTGTTGGGAGGACTCAAGGTGACGGATATAAAGTGCATCCCATTCGGTTTTCACTTCATACATGAAACCGTGTCTCCCAGACCATAAAGCAAGTCCAACAAAATTCAGAAGCATAGCGTATATGCTATATTCTCTAACCATAGAGCAATTCAGTTGAAAATAAGTAACAAAAAGATAACAAAAAGAACCTTATGGTTTCGGGGATTTAAGAGCATATTTCTAAATAAGTCGAAGATCAAAGAAAGAATGAAAGTAGAAATTAGAACATCCATAGAACTCAATATCAATAAAAATGCAACATATTAAAATGCATTGAACACAGCTAAATCAACACTTGAGGAGGAATATGTAGCCTTAAGTGATTAGATTAGAAAAGAAGAAATACTGAAATATCACGAACTAAATATCCAACTTAAGGAATTAGAAAATAACCATGGAATAAACCTAACGAGAGTAGACATAAGAAAGAAATAAAAATGAGGGCAGAAATTAGTAACAGAAAGTGAAAATAAGATAGAGAATTTAAAGTCAAAAGATCGTTCTTTATGAAGTCTAAGAAAACTAATAAAACTTTTGGTGAGAATGATCAAGAAGAAGATGACAGAAGACAAATAAATAATATTAGGAATAAAAAATACTGCTAATGACTTCGTGCCAATAAATTTTAAAACTTAAAAATAGAAAAATTCCTAGAAAAGTATCATCAACAAAAATTGACTAAAAAAGACTTTTCCTTTAACCATTAAAGAAATTAAATCTATAATTTAAAACCACCCCATAAGCCCTGGCCGGAGCGTCGTCCCAATACACCAAGGTTGCAGGTTGAATCTCCAGTAAGGGCACACACAAGAAGCAGCCAATGAACGCACAACTAAGTGGAATGACAAGTCACCGTTTCTCTCTCTCTCTCTCTCCCTCATCAATAAAAATAAAAATTAAAAATTAAATAAATCCATCCCACAAAGAATTCACAGGCTCAATGGTTACAAAAGCAAGTTCTAACTAAATGTCAAGAACAGGTAATAACAGGTAATTCAAACTCTTGCATAGAACTGAAAGAGGGGAATGACCTCTCCATTCATTTAATGAGGAAAGTACAGCTTTGATATCAAAAGGAGGCAAATATAATATAAAGAAGGAAAATCACTAGCCATTAAAAGTCACTAGCCACATGAAACTAGCTGCAAAGTTCCCAAACAAAATTTTAGCTACAGAATCCAGAACTTATAAAGAAAGATAACAAATATGACAAATTCGGTCTATTCAAGGAATACCATTGAATTAAATTAGGTACTCATTTTTGCTATTCATTACTGTATATAAAGTGAGATAAATCACAAGAGCATATGAGCAGACACACAAAGAGCTGTTTAAAAATTCAACACTAATAAGTGCTTTAAAAAAAAAACTTAGCAAACCAGAAATAGAAATTTCCTCAACTTAAAAAGGGATATTTACAAAAATCCAAAGTAAAAATCATATTTAATGGTGAATTATTAGAAGTTCTTGTATAGTCAGCAACAAAGCTGCTATCCTGGTTTAAATGTGATATTTTTGGGGTGTCCTACCTCATGCAATTAGAGAATACAAATAGAAAAAAGTATAGAATTATCTTTATTCTTAGATTATATGATCATCTACAGAAAACACCCATGGAAATTATAAATTATAATAAGAACATTAGTAAAATTGTTATCAGTAAATAAAACTCAGTTACATTTTTATAACCCAACAACTATCACTTAAAAATGCAATTGTAAAGGAGAGAGGAAAAAACAGAGAGAGAGAGAGAATAAAATGCAATTGTAAAAATGTAATTTATTATGGTAACAAAAATAATTCTAATACAGAATGTGCAAGACCTTTATGGAGAAAGTCCTATAACTTCTTAGATGACACTTAAAAATATTTAAATAGAAGGAATGGGACTGCATTCGTGGACAGGAAGTTTCAATATCCAGATGTCAACTGTCCCCACATTGATCTGCAGATTCAACACAATTGAAATAAACATAGCAGCAGTGTTATATGGGGGCTTGAACATCTAATTTGAAATGCATGAGCAAGAGCAAAGGACCAATAATATTCAGACAATTTTGAAGAATAACAAATTACAGAAAACAAAACTTGCTTTTCCAAATATCAGAACTTATAAAATTATAACAAGTAAGATGGGGTGCTACTGATGTGTGGGGAGACATGAACACCAATTGGAAGAGAACTGGGCCCAGAAACGGACCCCTGCATTTAGAGATGTCTGAGATAGAAAAGAGCTTCACGCAGGTCCGTTGATAAAGACAGACTGTTCAATAAATAGTTACGGAACAATCAGCTATTCATATGGAAGGTATAATAAAAAAACTTTTATTCCTACTTTACCCATGTGAAAAACCAGTTTTGGGTATTTCAGTAATTTAAATAAAAAGCAAAACTTTAAATTTTTTTAAAAATATACACTATATTGATGACTTTAGAGTAGGGAAGGATTTCTTAAGTAAGACACACCAAAAAAAAAAAAGTTATCCTTTATCAAATTGATAGATTTTAACAACTTCTATTCATCAAACTACAATATAGAAAAGTGGAAAGCAAAAACTTCAGAGAAAATATTTACAACTGTCCAAGGAATAGAACTTACAGTATATAAAGAATTTTTACCAATAAACAAACAAACAATCTCACAGATAAATGAGCAAAGGATATTAACAGACTTTTCAAAAAAGGAGAAACTTAAATGGCAAAATTTTTTAAAAATAAAAAGGCAGTCAACCTGATCAGAAATCAAGAAAACTGAAATAAAATCACAGTGTGATATCATTTTCGTCCACCAGAATGGCAAAAAATGGAAGCGTCTGACAGTACCCATTATTGCCAAGGACCTAGGGCAACAGGAGCCTTTATGCACTTTCCGGAAGTTTAAATTATTTGTGCAATCATTTTGGAACACAATTTGCCATTTTCTGGTACATCTGAGGATGCACATACCCCGTGACCCAGCATAGATGTATGCCCTATATTAAGATTTCTTACATATATGAGCCAGAAACATGCCCAAGAATGCCCATAAAAGCAGTGTTTGAAAAAGCCAAACGTCAGCGACAACCCAAATGCCTACCTACAGGATAACGGATAACTACTGAACCTGTGATATGCTCACATACTGAAATATGCAGTAAAATGAACTGAAAATAAACACATCATAACTGAATATAACAACCTTAGAAGGAATCAACCTTTCTTTATGTCTTTTTTTATTATTGATTTTAGAGAGGGAGAGACCTTGGGAAAGAGAGGAAAAGAAAACACTGACTTGTTTTTCCACTTATTTATGCATTCATTGGTTGCTTCTTGTATGTGTCCTGGCTGGGGATCAAACCTGGAACCTTGGGGTATCGGGACAATGCTCTAACCAACTGGACAACTCGGCTACGGCTCTTTATGTCTTGACTCACTTAGGGAAGGATAACACTTCTACTGAACACACAGCACAGTGGGATCAACTTGAATCTAGGGTGATCTACCCAGAATCACCGGGAGGCAAGTTCGATAAGATTTCTTGTCACTCCTGAGCTATAACATACGCTATGCTGGCATTTATATAAAACTCAAAAACATGCAAAATTATACAATCTACTTTTTAGTAACACCTAAATATGCACAAAACTGTGGGGGGGAAAGCAGTGGAATTTTAAACAAACTCACCTCTGGAAAAGAAGGAAGATGTGATGGGAAAGTGGCATGCAGTGTGTTCTGTCACAGTGTTGGAAATACTTCATCGCAACTGTTGGATACCAAGCTATACGCATCATCTGAACATAACTATTTAAAAGCAGCATAGGGGGAAAAAGACCAAAAGCAAAAATATCGAAGCATTAACCATGATTATCTTTGAATGACAGATCTTTTTTTTCTTCCTTCTTTTCGTAGTTTTTAATTTTCTACAATGTACATGTATTTCTTTTATAAAGAAAGAAAAAATACTTTGTTTAACAAGACAAACCCCTTAATTGTGAGGATAAATACCAGGCAGTTAAAAGGAGAAGGAGGGGGGCGGTTCGAAACCCACTAGGTATAAAAATAACTCTCCCTGGTTTGATCTTCAAGTAACGAGCTACAATCTCAGGAACTCTTGCTCCCCTGAGCTTTTCTGGGTTCTACGCAACAAAATAAGGCAAACGTGCCTGTTGAATTATATTGTTCCCTAGTCAGATAGAAAAGAGAAAACTTTTGTGCATTTAAGGAAAAAGCACACTGGTCCTCCCTGGGCCTTATTTTTAGATTTACTGTAATTTGGTCTCCTAAAAGGCTCTGCAGCCAAGAGAACTGAGAAAGCACGTTTTCCCTCCTTTAAGCGGCATATGTCTCTCCGTGTTTTGTGGAGGTGAGTGCAGTCCGTGCCGTTTACTGCAGGCAGGGCTGCCCTTCAGATTAGTGTGTTCCAGGCCATTCATGTCATTTGGTCCCAGCCTCTCATGGCCTTGGCAGTTGCTAAATTATTTCCTGGGAGGAGATTAGGAACTTGGGGCAGTGAAGGAATGATAAAAGCAATAATGGTCGGCTGGGACTATGGTCCCCCTGAGGTAGATGTCCAAACTGAGATGCCAAGTGATGAGTGATCTGCCTGTGTCAGTGGCAGGAAACTAGGTGTGGAACTAAGTGCCACCAGCTGCGACCAGCTTTGCCATGTGCCTTGCCCGGCCATCCCTAGATGCTGTATTTTAGCCCTGTGGTAAAGTCCCACCTAGCTACATGCCAAGAGCCAGTTCAAGGGTTCCACCCCAGGGCCCTAAAAAAATCTTTTCATGGGCAATGTATAAAGAGAAGACGAAGCAAAGGGATGGAAGAAAGGAGAGACAAGAGAAGAATCAACTTCATAGTAACAGCTAGGTCTGCCACATGCCAGACATTATCCCAGACCATTCACTCTATGTTATCTCGTTTAGTCCAATCTGTGATGCGGGGGGAGGGTGCTATTTTTTCAGAGAATGAAACTGATCTTCACAGTGATTAAGTGACTTGCCCACAGTTGGCTGGAACTAGGACTTGATCCTAATCCTAAGTTTTGGAGCTTGACTCTTAACTATGATTCCTTCTATCGACCTCTTAAGCACGCATCACAGGACCTGAGGAATTAAGTTTTTCCTCTAAGGCAGACAGAAGCAAACAAACAAACAAGATGTGGCTCAGCTGCCCCAAACATTCAGGGCTCCCTATTCCCTCAACCTGTTTACCAGAAACCTATGTCTACCTCTACAATTCCTCCCCAGTACAACCCCCACCCATCTATCCCAGTCCCAAGTTTGTGCAGAACACCTGATCCCCACCATGGGCCTCCACCCATCCAGGTTCAAGGCTCAAGGTTCTGTTTTAACAGCCAGGCAACTCCTCTCCTTGCTCCCGTCTCCTGGAAAGCCTTTTTTCCAGCCCAATAAGTCAGGGTCTACCTCCTCCAAGAAGCCTTCCTTGATTTCATTAAATTCATTAATCTTATTCGTGCCATCAACAAGTTTTATTAAGCACCATCATATAACACTTGAGTTTGAGAACCTTTGGTCTAAAAATGAGCAACTAGAAAACAGGGATTGGCTTCCTGGGTCATAAGCAACCACAACCCTGAGAAAATTCATCAAGGCGGAAAATCGATGGTCCCTCCTGGAACTCCAGTCCCCCTGCAAAACTCAAGCCAACCTGAAGAATATCAGGACCAACCCAGCTCAGGGAACAGGGCCTCTCTTTTCACTAGTCCCTTGACAAGGGCTCTTGCCTTTGCCAAGGATGCCTTTCCTTCTGGGTGCAGTTAAGTCCCAACTCAAAAGTCTCTTCCTCTGGTAACCCTTCAGAAGCAATTTCCAGACAAAGTAAATTGTTCCCTCCCCAGTGCTCCCAGGGTACGGAGTATAGACTTTCATATGGCCAGCATCCCATGCTGGTATATGAATTAGTTTAGAAATATCTTCCATTGATATGTGCCGTCCAATATGGTAGCCACTAGCCGTTGGTGACAATTGAGCACTACCAATGGGGCTAATACAAGTTGAGAAATGCTATGAGTGTAAAATTCACAATGGAATTTCAAAACATGTAGTATAAATAAAATGTAAGATATCTCATTAACAATTTTCATATTGAGTACATGCAGACAAATCAGTACTTTGCTTATATTGGGTTAAATAAACATATTGTCAAATTTCACCTGTTTTAGTTTTCTGTTGTGACTACTAGACAAGATAAATTGCATGTGTGACTCAGATTCAGGGGTGTCCAACCTTTTGGCATCTCAGGGCCACACTGGAAGCAGAAGAGCTGTCCTGGGCCACACATTAAATACATTGCAACATGTATTCACAAAAAAATCTCATAACGTTTTAAGTAAATATATGATTTTGGGTTCAGCCACATTCACAGCCATCCTGGGCTGCCTGCAGTCCCCAGGCCGCAGGTTGGACACCCTTGTTTGGGGAGTGCTCTCTAGACAATCAGAACCCCACCATAGTGACACCCAGGGCTCAGTCACCTTGGGACCCCAAAGCCAATACCCTTTCCTGCACATACTCCTGACTGTTGAACAACACGGGCTTGAACCGCGTGGATCCACTGCAACTCAGATTCAAGTCATCCCTTTCTATCCCAGGACTTCGCAGCCCAGATTTAACCAACAGTGAATGGAAAAGAGTGTTTTCACAGTCCCAACTGCAGATTCCCAACCAGGGATGGAAAATACTGTCTTCGACCCACGGTTGGTTGAACCCAGGGATGAGAAGGGTCAACTGTAGGTAATTTTGGGGAGGTCAAAAGCTATCAGTGGAATTTCAGCGGCACAGTAGGGTCGGTGTCCCTTATCCCTATTTGTTTAAGCGTCACCTGTGGTAGACACTCAATAAGTGAGTACAGAAAAATAAAACCATTCGCAAATACCTCAAGCCTAGAAGATCAATAAGCCTCGAAAGACTTATTGATCTTCTCAAACACAGATGTATTGCTATCAGCATCTGGGACTGATTCGGTTTGTTCCGATTCAAAAGTCAAAATAGGAGAGCAACTTAGGGGGGGTCTGAAGTCCCTGGTGGTGGTGCTGACCGCTGGCAGCCAGAGAATCCCATGCAATTCAGCCTCCTTAACTCCACTGACTGCTGCCGTGCCCACCCCACTCTTCGGGGAGCCGAATGAGAAAATTAATAGGGGCCTATTGCAGAGGCTATTAACACGGAAGGAGGGTGAGAAATTCTCTGTTCCCCGGCCCCAGCCTCTCCGGTTGTCTGGCTTAGATTTTCTAGAAAGCTTCAGAGTGTGCAGACATTGTGTTCCCAGGATTTATAGCTCACTTTATAATGTTTTGGGTGAGGCCAGAAACTTTACAAGCACGATTGTTTTCCTTGTCTTTAAACTAAATAGAATTTCACTCAAAGAGAAAAATTCCAGAAAGAGGGAAGGGGAGGAGGCTGCTGAGAGGAAGCGAGAACGCTCCTGCTCTTTCCTCCCCACTACCCAGACTGCATCTCGGTCCATACATGCGGAACGGGAAGGAAAGTCATCTTCTTACACTTGGAAGTTTATCTTAGACCAGCCTCACAAGTATCAAAAAATGCAACAGCCCACCAAATGTCTACTTCCACAGCTGTCACTGATGAGATTACAGAATCTTCATTATTCCTTATTTACAAATTCGTCAACTAGCTAAAATATATTCATAACCCGAAAATCAGCACTCACAGCACTGCTGAGGTCATTCCCAGGCATGTCCAGAGCAGCAAAAATTTGAGTCCCCAGACACACACTGTTCCGGGATAAATTGTGCCCCCTCGAAATTCATATGTAGAAGTCCTAACCGCCAGTGCCACAGAATGTGACTCCGTTTGGAGCCTGGGCCTTTAAAGGGTCGATTCAGTCAACATGAGGCCATTAGGGTGGGCCCTTAGCTAACTGGCGTCCTTATAAGAAGAGGAGATTAGGACCAGAGAGACAGGAGGAAAGGCCGCGTGAGGACGCAGGGAGAAGGTGACTGTCCGCAACCCAAGGAGAGGGGCCTGAGGAGAAACCAAACGCACCGCCACCTTGATGTCAGACTTCCAGCCTCCAGAACTGTAAGAAAATAAATTCCACTTGTTTAAGCCCCACGGTGTTTTGTTATGACAGTTTAAGCAAACTGTCACACACATTCCCGGCTAAGGCCGAACAAGGCAAAGCTCCGCCTTCTCCCTCATCTCTCAGACTGTACACCAGTATCCTGTTAACGGTCTATTTGGTGTCGTTTTTCACATTCTCGTGCTTTTTGTTGGTGATTTCACTGCCGAAAATGGCCCCCGAGCGCGGTGCCAAAGCGCAATTATTTGTACAGACAGGTAGGCAGTGCTATGCCTTACAGAGAAAATCTGTGTTAGATAAGCTGCACTCGGGCCTGGGTTATAGTGCGGCTGGCTGGGAGTTCAATGTTAACGAGCCCACAGTATATATTAAACAAGATGTCTCTAAACAGAAACACAGATACAAACAAGTTGTGTTGATTAGTTGATGAAAATGTAGCAATGAGAAGTTCCTAGGAACCTAACCTTGTATTTTCCTTGGGAACAATACTAATTCCGTTGTCACGGTGGCTATAGACCATAACTGCGACAAATGATGAAAATCGACTGGATCCAGCAAGTCCACGTCTGGGTGGAATTCCACCTGAAGGAAACAGAATCACTGTCTCAGAAAGATACCTGCACCCCCATGTTCACTGCAGCATTATTTACAAGAGCCCACACGTGAAACAACCTGAGTGTCCATCGACAGATAACTGGATAAAGAAAATACAGTGTACACACCCACACACCCACACACACCCACACACACACACTGGAATATTACAGCCATGAAAAGGAGGGAATCTTGCCATTTTTAACAACATCAGTGGACTTTGAAGGCATTATGCTGACTGAACTAAGTCAGAGAAAGACAAATACTGTATGATCTTGCATGTGAAATCGAAAAATACTGAACTCATAGAAACAGAGAACAGGCTGATGGTTGCAGAGGTGGGGAGTGGAGCGGAGCAAACTGGATGAAGGTAGTCGCAAGGTACAAACTTCCAGATGTAAGATGCAATGTACAGCAAGATGACTATAGTTAACAATACTGTATCGCATGCTTGAAAGCAGCTAAGAGGGTAGATCTTAAAAGTGCTCATCAAAAGAAAAAAAAGGTAACTCCGTGTGGTGATGGATGTTACCCAAACTTATTGTGGTGGTCATTTCACAAGGTATACATATATCAAATCGCCGGGTTGTACACCTTAAACCAATACAATATTACATGCCAATTATATCTCAATAATAATTAATACTTCAAAGTCAACTGTAAATATTTTTAAGGAGAGTTAGGAGGTTTGCTCTTTGGATACATGACCCCCTCTGGCTGGTCCCTCCCCTCTCTTTGGAAGAATCGCCACTCACAGCATGTGACCTGGTGCAGTTCAGCAGACATGCTCGGGAAAGACAAGAGAAGGAAAAGCAGATCATTTCTCAAAGCTCGATAGTAGGTAAGCATCCCGATTGGTCTCATATGGTTCAGAGGGAGGCTAACGTTGGTCAGGAACAGGCAGCAGCGTGTGAACTAAGGAACAGAAATTAGAAATTAAACTCTTAATAGGACAGACAGGGTCCAAACATCCTGTTAATAAAAAATAAAAAATAAAAAAACCACACCCTTTACCAGTTTACTGGCACATGGAATCCAGCACAGAAGATATCCAATCATAAATGAAACTGGCAACTTTATTAGCTACCCAGCATGAAAGGACACTTGCCTCGGAAGAGGAAAACCATTGACCCTATTTTCTGAGTCACTCACCTGGTGCCTCTCCTGCGCCGTGGAAAGGTCAGGGGTTGTGGAGTCAGACAGACATAGATTAACATCCTGTCTGCCCCGCTCACCTGCTGTGCAAACTTTAGCCTCGGCTTCCTCATCTGTGACTGGGGCTAATAGTACCTATTTCGTGGGTTGCTGAAAGGATTGAGGTAAATTAAGTACCCACTGCAGTCCCTGGTACACACTGGGCCATTCAGGGAAGTTCTTTGATGTCTCTCTTATTTTGCTCGTGCATGTTTATTAGTGAATATCATCTCCTGCCAACCCTTTCTCCCGGAGAAGAAAGGAACCTTTGTCAACCTTTCAGTCCTTCAGCAGTTTTGCTGTGCAACTTACTACTTACCAAGCTCTGTGTGATATGGGAGAAGCAGAAATATAAAGCTCTTATACCCTTATTTTGAAGAAATCCTCTCTAGGGTCAATGATAATATATTCCTATCTTGAATAATAGTATCTTAGTATCTTTTCTATCTGTAATTCAACCAACAGAGTGGTAAGGGACTTAAGGAGTCAGATCTATGGCTCTAAAAATTATGCAGAAGATACTATGTACATGTCGGTGGGAGCAGGGAGACCTGAGGAGATTTCCTGGAGGAGGTGATGCTTCATCTAGCCCTTTGCCTAGATTCGGAGAAGTACAGGTGGGGTGAAAAAGGGGGCGGGGGGGAGAAACAGTGAGTAGCTTGGTTTTCACAAGAGCATAGACCTGAGCCCAGCGAGCCTGGGTGGAAAATCACATAGTGAAAATACTTAGGGTTTCATTTCTTTCAACAGCTCCCCACCACCCATACCAAAGACAGACTTGCCTCTTCCCTCCTTTTTTCTTGAAAGAAGTTGAACAGCTTTTTAAATTTATTTTCTAAACTATGGAAATATTGAATGTTCCTTTATAACTCTAGAAATTCAATAAAAGAAAAAGATTAAAATCACCCATACTCTTTTTCCTTAGAGATAACTATTATTAGTATTCTGGTGAATTCCTTTCTAGAATATCGTGTCAGTGTGTGTGTGTGTGTGATACTGAACATGATATTTACAAAGCAGGGTCACAGTGGGCCTGTTTTACAGCTCACTTTTTATCACTTGGCTAACATGTTGCAGACATGTTTTTGACATCAATAAATACGGAGCTCTATTATTATATTTAACAACTATATAGCATTTCACTGAATATACTTAGCATAATTTATGTAATCCATTCTTTTCTGAAGAACTCATTATGTGCCTGTGTGTTTTAAAGATTTTTCTAATTATTATAAATATTTGGTCAGATAGAACATTTGGAAAATATCGGAATACAGAGGTTTTGTATTTTAAGTTGCTCATAAGAATAATTTTGAATCAATATAAATTATCTAGAATATCAAGGACCTAGTCAACAAACTGACTTGACATCCAAGGCATCCAAGATACTCGACCTTGACAGTGAGGCCCGTCTGAAAATGTGTGTAGCCAGTGCTAAGTTCTCCTGGTTAACTCATCTCATCTCCCTTCTTATAAAGAAAAATCCAGACACTACAATGGTGACTGCCCAAAAATTACATTATGTAGAACTTAAATTGCCTCAGGATACATGTATTTTTTTAAATAAAAAATAAGCAACAGAATCCTACAAGACAAAGAGAAATATGTACAACTACTTCAAAAACAGTTTGGTCTGACATTCTCACACTAACCTGATTTTGGAAACACATGTTTTAAATACATGCAAAGAGGGCAATGAACAAGGGTTAACTTTCTACATTACATATTTTTTTAATGCTTCTAATTTTACTCAATAAACATCAGTTAATTGTTTTATCAGAACAAAATAAGCTTTCTTTTAAGGTGTGAAAAGTTGAAAGACAAGCAAAGTCACTCCTATTTCTACCACCCACTGTTAACATTTTGGCGGGTGTCCCTCCAACCTTTTCCTGTGCACACTTGGTAAACTATTTTTACACAGCTGGATCATAGTATAAATATGATCTTACATCCTGCTTGTTTTAAATCATAATGCAAGCATTTTCCGTTTATAAACTCTTCATAAACATTTTTTATGGGTGCATAATACTCCACTGAGCAGCTATGTAATCATTTACATAATGTTTCCCCTATGTGTGAATATTTAGGTTGTTTCAAGTTTTTCTCTATTCTACATAAAGCTTCGGTCTGGATGCATAAACCCAGCTCTGCACTTCAGATTATTTCCTTATGAGAGATTCCCAGACGTGAAATGACTAGCTCTAAGGCAATGAACATTTTTCAGGCCTGTGATATATATTGCCAAATTGCTTTCCCAAAAGGCTTGTACCATTTCACACTCCCACTAACAGTGTTGCTCATTCCATTTTTAATAGCACCATGTGACTTACATAGCCAATAGCAAGGTTTAAACAAACTATCATACATCTAACCAGTGAATTATACAGCCCATGAACTTGGTTATGAGGCCTGCATAACAACACAGAAAAACAGTTACACTGAAATGTGAAGCAGAAAAAGCAAAAAACAGAATTGAATGTAATTGCCACTGCATTAAAAAAAAAGAAAAAGTCTGCATAATGATGAGGACTGGGGAAAAAAAAACAGGAAACATTGACATGTCAGGATAAGTGCGGCAGGGTGATGACTTCAAGATTTATCACTGACCCTCCGGATTTAATTATTTTCATTCCCTGTGTTAAGTTCACCTTACGTTGCTATAGCGCTATTTAATATTTCAAAACCTTTAAATACAGGCAAAATATTCAGGGCACAAAACTGCACAGCACAGGATTTCCCAATAGCTGGTTCTGCAGAATCCTAGTATTTCCAAGGCCGGCCCAAGCATTTTCGCGGCTAAAGGATCATGGTGGTCTTTTCTGAATTCCCAGAAATAATTAAGTCAATGAATGGAATTTTCTCAAATGTAAATTCTCCCATGATTTTTTTTTTCCTCAAACCTCTGGCAACTGCCACCACTCCGCTGCTAGCAGATGACAAGAATGAAGCCTTCACAAATAGTAACAGAAACCGCGGCACCAGCTGGTCCCATTCTATGGATCCTGCCATCATGGTCATACTCCTTTACCCCAGCATGGAAGAGTCTTTTTCTGCTAGCAAAACCATTCCAAGCCTTGTGCTAGAGTGAATATCAATAGTTTATGATGACCCCCCAAGAGCACTGTGGTGTCAGTTGCCAAAACTCACCCTCTTAAGAGACTTGAGCAAAGATGGATTCTGACCCCTCCTGGGTCTGCCGTGTTCTGGGCGGGAGAGACACAGAGGATGACATAACCCAGGGCTGATGGGGTCCAATTCCCAGGGCTCCCTGGAGACGCAACAGCCCTCTTGAGCAACCAGCCCCCCACTCTCCAGGGCCTGTGTTGATGTTTTCCTGCCTCCAGTCTCTCCCCTCACCAGCCCACGCTGATTTTAAATATAGCCACTTAAAATCTTTCTACTTCAAGTGTGTTCCAGGAACAAGGAGCATGAGCATAGCCCTGGAACTTGTTACACATGCACAGTGCCAGCCTCCACCCCAGACATACGGAGTCAGAATCTGCATTTCAACAAGATGCCCAGGTGATTGGCACAGTACGTGTGAGAAGCACTGGACTAAACCACAAGGATCCTTCCACCCAGACACTTTCAGTGGCTCCCTGTGGCCTGAAAGAAACCATCCAAACTCAGCAATTCCATCCCAGACTACCTGCCCAGCCTCTTCTCAGTTAATACCCTCATATTCAACATTCTCAAGCCCAACAAAGCTCAACTTTGTATGACTTGCTCCCTCTGCAAGAATGCCTTTCCGTGAACAGTGAGATCACACTCAACCTTCAAAACCCAGCCCCTAGACCTCCTCCGGGAAGCTGCCTGAGACTTCTCCTCCCAACACACACCCTCACCGTTCCTTCTTCTGATCTCCACAGAGTAGTTCGTGCGCCCGTGTGTGTCTACCTGGCTACATAGCAATTTTTTGTGGGTGTCTCAGTAGCTATTTAATCCATGTTTGCTAAATGAAAATTAATTCACAAACGAATAGTGTTGCTCTGGCCTCCCTCCCACATAATCACTGAAGTGATTTTCCTCCTTGAAAACTGCCCTATCTCACAGGGACATTGCAAAAATCAAATTAAGTTATGTGCATGGAAAAGTGTAAACCACAAAGATTGGGGGGTTCGGATTCATCCCAACACTGCCGAGGGCCCATCCGTGGATCTGTCTGGGGTTGGGCCCATGATCCGGACCTGAAAGGATGTTGAAACAAACAGATTCCAAGGCCTCCACGCACAGAGATTCTGATTCCGGAGGACTTCTGCATTTTAACAAGCTTTTCAGATGGTTTCAGTGCGAAGCCTAATCTGAAAACACCTGGCCTGGGTCCACACAGTCCTGGACCCAGGGCCCAGACCAGGGCGGGTAAGGGAGGCACTAGGGTGGAAAATTTAAGGAGGCCCTCATTCTCAAGGCTGTGCAAGCGCAGGGTCAATGGCCTGGGAGAGGGGGCCTCCTTAAAACCCATGTTCCCAGGGGCCTCTCTTGCCACACCCTAGTGCTAGTCTGACCTTGGCCACCCCAGCAGATCAGGTCGGGGTCCACTGAGTATGCTCATCCATACCCACACCCCGCCCTGAGGCCCACTGTACCAGCCCTCATGAAAACCCAGCTGAGCCTGTTGTGTAGGGGGCGCTGGGCCCTCAGCCACAGGCAGCCCCAGGTGAGTTGAGGACAAGGTGTCCTCACAGCCTAGGAATTCCAGGCCCAACCACTGCAGCCCCATTAACGGCCTGTTTTTCCTTAACTTAGGGAAAAGGCAGGCTGATTCCAACCTCATGCCCCACAGTGTCTGACCACTTCGGGGCACCAGGGGCCTTTGAAGAACCTATGGCTTGGTACCCACGTGAAGAACATTTCCTGGGTTTTCAGACCCCAAATATCGGCCCTCAGGATTCCTGGTAGTCAGCAGTCCCTCAGACTTGGGGACTGTCCCCAGGATGCCTGTGCATAAGGCAGGTGATGACCCAGAAGGCGCAAAGCTTGCTCCCCTAACCTCTTTTGTTCTCATGTTTCATGGGCTGGCCATGGCTGCGTGCCTACTGTGTGTGCCAAGCTCAGCAGAAGACACGTCACATATATATTTCTTTTGTATTACCATTATAACCCTGCAAGGTAAGTACAGTAAGTCCTCACCAACAACGATAAGTTCTGCAATTGTAGTTCTGCAACAAAATGGCACATCAGGAAACCGACTTTACCATTCGCTAATTGATATAAACAAGAGTTAAGTTCCTACAGCATCTCATCAATAAAAATGTTACAATGAAAACAAGTTATTAGAGGACATGCTGTACTGTTATCACTGTTTCGCAAGTGGACAATCTGAGGCTCAGAGAGGAGAGGAAATTGCTCCAAAATCACAGGTCAAGTCCATGGCGGAGCTGGAGTTTAAGCCCCAAAGCTCTCCCTGCCTTTCCGAGTTTGTTTTTTCACATTTGATCCCCCCTGCTTTCTATTTCCAAGTTGCTTTCTATTTCCGAGTCCCTTCCTCCGTTTTCCTGGAGCATCTGTGGACGCCAGGAGTCAGCGGCCCTGGGCTCTGGCAGTTCTCCCCGAGGATGCTTCTTGGAAATCAAGTCTGAATTCCTTCGAGCAGGTGGGTTTTGTGTGTGTGAGTGTGTGGGTCTGCGTGTGTACACTAGTGCACTGGGGACCTCTGTCAGTCTCTGGACATCTCAGAATAATGGGTTTACCTGCATACAATAAAATGCATGCGATTACAAAGAAAAGCAATGTGTAAACCCCAATAATCGGAATATTAAAAAGCAAATTTGTGATATAATAATAAAACCTTGTGTACTAATGCATTAAAAATATAAGATCTCATGATGAATCTAATTTCCAAGTGGTGCTGAGCATAATGATAATATTTGAGAAATCTGCATCGACTATCATTTGATACGAAAATAGCTTTGATATCTAGATTCAGCACTTACACACATTCACACCCAGCCACCACCTTCAAGAAGGCTAATGGCAATGCATTGCCTGGGGACAGTGCAGAATTTTACCTACTGACATTGCTTCAGGGTTTCTTTGCTTATAGCACTTACATGTAAAATCTCATGGGGTCTCCAGGATTGCCCAGAGAGAGGGTAGTATGGCCATCTTGTTGAAAAGGTGGAAAACAGAATTTCTCACTCAATGTCAGAGATAGTGAAAGAAGGGACCAATGAAACCACAGACCTTTCCTGCCCTTCCCAGTACCCCAGGTACCTTATCAGCCCAGAGATGGAAAAATGTGTTTGATTTGGGGGAAAGAGAATGTGTTTGTAAGTATTGCTGCATGAGGCATTCTGACTCTCTCACACCTTCGTAGAGGTTGCCAGAGTTACCCAAGCAATCCTACATCATGTGTACATCAAGAAACACCAACCTCCAAAAACAACCCCACTGAAATGAATCACAAAACAATCCAAGGCATGGCAACAGAAGACAGGAATCCCCAAACTGAGCAGGCTGGCCGGCGTGGGTACTGGGGATCATATAGGTGAGCATGAGAGCAGATATAGCAGAGATAGGGGTTTGGAATGTCTCTGACTCATGGAAACTGGGGAGCCATGGAAGGTCTCCTAGGAGAGGAGAAACCCATTGAGCACTGTGATCAAGGTCTGCCCAGGACAACCAGCACTTCCTGGGTTTGCTCCACACAAGTCCTGTGCTGGGGTTGGAAGCAGAAAGGGAGAGAAAGAAGGCAGAGCTCCTGTCTCCAAAGAGCAAACAATCCCTACCGTATGACCAATATCATGACAGAAAGGAGCCCCAGGAAGGCTTACCGGGAGAGATGATGCCTGAATAAAGGGCTGGGTGACAAACAGGTGTGAGCCAGCTATAGGGAGAGGGGGTAGGACAGTTATAGCCATGGAAACAGCTCCAGAGGGAAGAAACAACAAAGGCGGGTAGAGTGGACATTCAGGACACCTCCCGTGTGAGCCCCAGAACCATTCTGCATACTTCTTCACTTTGCTCTGTGCCCCAGGAAGCTGACCTTTATGGACTATATCAGTGAGAGCCTCGACCCTGGCTTCCGGTTGGGTTTAGCCTATGGGAGGCACTGGCAGGAGATGGAAGGAGACAGGGCGAGAACTTGGTATATTAGTCCCCTCTCTCCTCCCCTTGACCCTCCAAGCCTGGGGATATAAAGCAGATGGCCACTGACACTAGACTTAAAGCACTGCTCTCATGTTTTTTGGTTTCCCCAAATCCCACCCACCCCTTTATAAAAGTTGCTTCATTAAACACTTCCAAATACACTATCCATGTCCTGCAGAGATCCTGACTGACACAGTAGCCCTGAACTAAGGAAGAAACAGGGGTGTTACCCTATGAACGTGCAGCTCTCTACAGTTAGCAAAGTCCTTTTCCAAGTATAGTCCTAGTCACAACTCACGAGCATCGGGCAGGTCAGAGTTGCCCATTCCATCTCACAGATGTGACAGTAGAGCCCCAAGAGTACTTGGGGACTTGGCCAAGAGGGTAGCTGCTCAGCGAGAGAGCGGCGCCAGGCCTGCAGCCTGATTTTTTCATCATTAATCCAGTTCCTTTCTACCGATGCAACTCTAAGTGGGCCAGGAATGGAGAAAGAAGTTGAGAGGCCTTACACACACACATTCAACAGGAATTCGTGATTCATTCAACAAACATTTACTGATCTCTGACTCGGTTTTCAGACTTGTGTTAGAAACTGACGGATAAAAATGATTAGATTAGGGGGAGAAGGGAATGAGTCAGAGGAGAAGGAGTAGCTGGCAGTGTAAGGTGGTGGACAAAGAGCAGTGGCCCTGGGGTCAGGTGATCTGGCTCCCATGCCGAGCCTTTAAGATTGTCCACTGACTGAACCCAAAGTCTGGAAGAATAAATGCTTCTGGGTTTAGACAAAACAATCAAGTCAATTTCAGGTGCAACTGCAAAGCTGAGATCCCTTCAGCAGGTCCGGACATCATACTATGACACCCAGGACCCTTCGTCACCTGGCCCTTGCTTGTCTCTCCAGGTTTGACCGCGGGAGGTTCTGTGCCTCCCATCCTCCCTGCTACCCTGACATTAGGAGCTGCCTGTTGTTCCCCATAAGCTACACTTTCTGTCTTACTTCCAAGGCTTTGCACTAGCTGTTCCCTATGCCTGAAATGCTCTTCCCCACTACTCCCTCCACTTTCTTCACCTGAAAAATGCTTACTCAACCTTCAGAATTCAAGTTTAGGCTAGTTACTCTCTCCTCAGTTGTAACTAGCATGTAACAGTCACTGAGGAAAGCCTCCAATTTTTTAGAATTAGTGATTCAGTAGATTAATAACAATAATAAAATAACTAGTATATGGTGAGTATATTCTGTTTCCATGGGATAATAGCAGAAATATCAAACAATCCTTTTGGAGACTAGGAATTTGAACTTGACTGAAGAGTAAGTGAATGGATAGATAGGCCGATGGATGGATGGATGGAAGAATGGATGGATGGATGAGAGTGGGTGGATGGGTGAGTGGTTTCATGAATGGATAGTTGGATGGGCGGATGCCTTGCTTGAACTTAATCAAAGAGAATTTGGGGACCCAGTCTCTAGGTGGTAAGAGCAAAAATCTAATTGGTGAGATTGGGACTGTGAAGCTTGATGTTAAAACATCGAGAATCTCACTAGCAACGTAAAACATGCTTGTGGATGAGTAAGCATCAGCACGAAGCCCTCAGTAAATCCAAATCAGCTGTTCTGGGTGAATCCCTGAGGATGATGCCAGCTATGAACGTGCATTGACTGAATGACAGACAGGACTTAACAGAAGCCCAGCGAGGTTAGCTCATGATATAAAATGTGACCTTGAGGCTTATGGAAGCTGACCAAAATGTCTCTGTGATTCCAGTGACAGGAATGAAGAAATAGGTGGGAGAAAAGGGAGAGATACACGAACTGCTGTTAAGCAAGGTAGAAATCCCCCTTCTAGTGTCAGAGCTTCAACGTGCGATTCCTGCACACACAGCGACAGGCCCTAAACCAGCCTGCCTCCTCCTCATGGCACAGCACGCGCCCCCTACAATGCACAAGCTTCACGTTAGCCCCCTGCTCACAGTCTTCCCCACACCACCACCTCCAGCCCCTCCATTAAGGCTGCTCAGCGGCCTGTCAAATCCAAGCCTTCCAGAGCTTTTGGAGGGCTGGAGAGAGCTCCCTGACGACTGGGCCAATGCTGCTTAGCCTAGGAAATCCCCACTGGCACATTATTAATATTAGGGTGCAGCTGGGCTATCTTTGGAGCCAAAGATAAAGCATCAGAGAGAGTCTGCTTTGTATGATGGTTTGTGCTGAAAGGAGATTTTTTTTTTTTTTAAGTACAAGACTTACTTTTTTCCAAAGTTAAAAGGAGAGAGAATTCAGAGCTAGCACGGGAAAACAGTGAGGTTTCGCTGAACAACCCTTTCCACAGGCCTCCGTTTTGATCTCCCCAAGATCACTCTAAGGGAGCTCTCTCCTGTGGCTGCACAATGGAGTCACCTGGAGAGTCTGTGAAATCCCTGATGCCCTGCTCAGACCCGAGAACAATTACAAGAGGATTCCAGGTATGGACTGGGTCCAGGCCCTGGTTAATTCCAACGTCACCCCAGGTAAGGACAGGTCTATGGGTATTACCGCTATTTTGCCAAGGCTTGTGAACCTCCAGAGACATGAAATCAGTTGGCCTCAGGTCTCACGGCCTGTGGACGTGACTTTCAAAACCATGGACTCTCAAACCCATGACTCCCTGTGTCCTTCTTGCTGCAGCTGTGACGGCCACATGGGAAAAAGTTACTAAGTAATATACCTTGATCTCTTACTGTGAGCAAGCACTCCAGCAAGCACTTTATGTAAGCACTTTACATATGGTAGCACATGTCATCTCCCACATAACACTCAGGTATTTACTGCAGTCATGTACTTCACAGATAAAGAAGCCAAGGCACAGGGAGGACAGCCCTTACCTAACATCACATAGTAGGTGGGGCTGCCAGCAGTCAATGTCATGTTCCCCAGGACTTTGTCCTAAGCCCTCTTTTCTTATTTGCATTCCCTGAGGTCCCAGGGCCATCCTCTCACTAACAATTCCCAAATCCTTGTCTATAGCTCATAATTCTCTCCTGAGCTCTACTCCTTGACATCTCGTCACCATCTGGATGGATCCTAGGAGCGCCACAAAATCAACTGGTTCAACAATAAAAATATTATTCTCCCCAAATCCTTGCTCTTCATATGCCATGTCTCTCAAAGCACTGGACCACCAACCACCTCTTGTTCAAGCCAGAAATGACCATCATTTTTGAGCCAGTTCCTTCATCCCCCATAACCACTGATAGCTTCTCCCAGCTCACTGCTTCTTCTCAGTCACTGCCCCAGTCATGCCATCACCTCACCACACATGGGAGCATTGTCCCAAATGGCCTCCCAGCCTTCAACCCGTCCTCACTCACTCTGTGCCATGACTGGTCACTACAAAAACAAAAACGAAAAGCAAACGCTCTGATCACGAAACTCCTACAATCATCTCTGATGGCTTCCAAAAGGACAGTTATCCAAACCTCTCATCTGGCTTTCAAGGTATGCTGCTAAGGCTTCCTGGAAACAAAGAACTTAAGTTCTTTGGCCAACAGCCAAGAAGAGACATTGGACCAGAGCCTGAATAGAAGAGGATGATACCATTCTTAAAAGGGGGCGCCTGGGTGTACGCGGAGACGTTACCGACTTCCTATCTGCACTAGAGTTCTGAGGGCCACCTTCTCTATGGAAGCAACAGCTCCCACAAAAACCCACGCATTTTGAAGATGGAGCTTCCAGCCTCTTTTCCCACCACCCTCGGTCCTTCCGCTCATACCAGATGGACTCTTTGCTGTTCCCTATTTTCATCGCACCCTTTTGCGTTGCAGCACTTTTGTGCATGGTGTTTCCTTGGTTCATAATGTCCTTCCTCTCTTCTCTTTCTGGGACTCTTACTCATGCCTCAGGATCCAGCCCGAGTTCCTTCCTTCGGGATGTCTTCTCCAGTTCATGAAAGCAGACAGAGCTTCTCCCACTAGCTTCTGTGAACACTTGCTACCACCCTGTACTGCGGCACTCAGCATGCTTACTCATTCACCTCCTGCATCTCCCGCTAGACTGAGTGACCGCGTCCATGACCACAACCACTCCCTACCCAGGGACACAGTAGACGGTAGGTGCTGAGTAATGCTTGCTGAGTGAAAATTTACGGGTAAAGGCAAGCTTACTGTACTACAGAAAAACCAATGTTGATCAAGTAGAGGGTTCTTGGGAATCTTTTAAAATATTGTTCCAGTTTCCCTCACAAAAGCAATTATTCCTGGAGTGTGGCAAGTTCATGAAAGTCCTATGGGAATCTGTAAAATTTGAACTGGAGCATGACACACAAGTCTTTGTATTCTATGTAACTCTTCAATTCTTGTTCTCTGGGCTCCAGGTTCAAGCTCTTGCAACTTCTGGGAGACCATGTGTCTACATATTCAACTTGATATTTTAAGAGTTGTCCTTTGTTATAAGAACAAAGCCACTCTCATAATGATACATTACACACAATGAACCATAGAAATAATCATAATAAAAATAAATGAAAGTCTTTAAATGTTCTGGTTGCTATCAAACGCCACTGAAATCATACAGTTGGGAAGATGAAAGTTTCTGAAATCAACAGATTGGTTGGTGGTCTACTTTTTGTTTTTTAGTGTTTTTATTCTACCATGTTTTTGCCTATTTCAACAGCATAGCTAATCTATAATTGGATCTACAATTTTCTGCTTGCCCGCCCTTGCAAAAAGCCTGCTTGAAACAATTGATACTTGAAAGGAAACAATCTAAGACAATGCAAACACGTTATTTCCCTGGAGTCTCTTCAAGCTAACAGCTTGAAGACTGTTAAGAGTCTCACACACAGCACCAGGAAGCTTCTTAACTTGGCTGTGATGAAAGCATCACATTCTCATCTAAATGCATCAGCCTCTGTCATTTCTTGGGGTAGAAGACAGCCACACAGAGAACACTCCTATTTTTTTGGTAACAGTTTTTTTTGGGGGGGGGTACTTTTCATTTCAATGTTCCTTTGAGTTTTATCTCATAACCTCTCAGAGCTTAACACTGAAGGGGAAAAAAGTGACTATTAATGAGCTGGTTCGCTGTTATTTATTGTCCCATAGGACCTTTAACTCATTATTTTCCATTTTCCCTTGACTGCTAGGAGGCTCAGTTCTCAGTTTTGTGCATTATCTGGATCAACTAACTTCCCTATTACATTTTACAACTTTTGATCTGTCTTCCCTATTTTGGTGGTTTTAGTTAGGCTGCCTCAAATTTCTTTTGGAAAAAAAAAGAGCAGAGTGTAATAATTTAGTGAGGGATAAAAGAAGATGCCAGTACCGAACCCTTCTCTTAAATGTAATCACATTTGCAATCTGAATTTAACAAAGGAATCAAAATTAATTGCCGATTTACAGCACCTGAAGTTCGACAAAGGGTTACAAGGGCAGAATAAGTGCTCTACTCATATTCAAAGTATGATCTCCTACAAATGCTATCTAATTCAAAACTTTACAGAGCTTAGCACAGTGCCTGACACAGACTAGAAACTCCATAAACATTTGTTGAAAATGAAGGCATGAACTAACATCAGCCTTCAAGGTCATCAAAGAAACCTCAGTTAATAGAAAATTTAAAACAATAAAATGATTATAAAAAGATGACGACGCAGAGGAGGATGATAATTGGTAGCTCCTGTGTATTGCAGGCTTACCAGCATTGTGCAAAATAGCATATCAGTAACTGATAGAGCCTATAATATTATACCCATTTCACGATTAAGAAGCTGAGGCTCAGAGCAGCAAAGCCCAGCTAGGAAGTGTTGGAATTTGGACTTTGATCTGTCCCATGCTACAGTTTGTCACCGACATGCTGTACTTCAAATATTTTTGAATATTTGATACTACCTCTGTAACTAGGTCAAATATTCCGTACATGAGACTTATGAAAGGAAATTTAAATATGGCTTTTATTTTTCACCTTGCTGATTCCTTAGGCAGCTTCCTCCAACTGGAACTGCAAAATAGGAGGAGGAGGAATAATATAGAAGGGAGAATATATATGTATATGATTTACAATCATTTTAAATGTACATGTGTATATGAATATACATGTTACATAAAGCACTGAAAGCCCCATTCAATCACAAAGTCTTCCTTCCTCCAAGTGTACCAAGTGATTTTTCACATCTGCTATGTGATTGAACTCTTAAAAGCCTAGAAGATAGGTTCTAATATTTCCATCTTCCAGATGAGAAAACCCAGCCCGAGGACATCAAACAGTAGAGCCATCACCGATGATGGCGCCCGTATGGCTTCAAGCCACCCTGCTTCCAGAGCGCATGCGCCGTTCCTTTTTCGCTGCACAGCCGTGACCTCCGTACGCCCTCAGCCGGATGCCAACAGAACTAATGAGATGGTGTTTTAACGGTGAGAGGTATTTATGCATATTCCAAATGCATAACTATACACATATTCCAGGTACAAGTAGAGTACTTAGGTTTACAGAGGTCAGGAATATTTCAGAATAGAGGTGAACCGAAAGCAGCTGGGCCTTTCATGTTGGCTGATGAGGGCTGAATGCTAACTTAAGACGATACAGGGAAGGAAGGGCCTACACCTAAATAGCAACTGTGTGTGGATTCCAGCCACAGCACAGGACTGGTTGGGTTTTTTTTTTCCTATACCATATTAACGTTTTAGCTAAAATTTTCAGTCCACTAAAACAGTTTTTTCACAGCAAGTACAGCCAAGTCTCCTCTCATTCATATTTGTGACCTTGAGTTTGGGATCCGGCTGGTACAAAGACCCACTTCTATTCTTCCCAGGCTTCTGGGTCTCTTTCGAAAACACCTGAAATTCCTCATGTGCCCACTCTTCTAATCACCACCCCAGGAAAGCCCTGAAAAGAGTGAAAGGGAACCCAAAGGACTCACAGCTTCCCGTCACACTTTAGGAGGTCCCTGTGGGGATTTCAGCCAGTCAAGGCTCTGGCGCCATAGATTTTCTTGCAAATTCTCCAAACGGTCTGACGTTCTATGTCCCTAGGCTGTCCCCTCTGCCTTGGAAACTTTTCTGGCCTCCTCAGCCTGCAATTTGCCCTCTCAAAAGTCAGCTCAGTTCACATGGGGATTCCTTCCCAAAGCTAGAACACCCCAACGCTAGAGCGGTCTTCCCCTGGCCCCACAGCACTTAGGAAGTTGCTGCTTCCCATCTCCCACCCACCCCCCTGCCCAGCTGGGCTTGATTCAGCTGAAATCACTGCTTCCCTCCTCCCCCCTTCTCCCTGGCTGGGTCTTTTTCAGGTCTGAGATTTACATCTTATTCTTTTTGTATCCCAAATGCCTAGCAGAGGGCCTCGCGCAAGATGGGCATGTTAAAAAGTTTGCAGAATAAATAAATGTATGCACCTCAATTCTTGCACCATTATACCTATCCGATGCCTCTACTTAGGAGAATTAATGTTTGAAAAGGGTACCTTAATTTGCACCGGACTCCAAATTATATTACGTCCCGTGATCCTCAGAGCAGCCCTAAGACCTGGGTATTACGATGAACATTCTCAGATGAGGAAAGGAAGGCTCAAAAAGCAACAATGGTCCAAAGTCACACTGTGATCCTGGGACCGGGGTCCTGGCCTTCGGGTCCTTTCCCTCACCGCCACACTGCTGGCCCTTGAGGGGCATTCGCAAGTCTGCAGGTAAATGATTTTCACTTGTTGCCATACAGCTCACAAGTCCAGTCTGGATAACACATACAACTCACTCTTCTTAGAACGGCCAGGCCGTCCAGCTGCTATTTTTAATTCTTTGTCACCAATAGCCTCCATTCCTGGACTGTGTTCATCTCTTTTCATGAACTGGGACTATCTGGGCATCTGCTCTCCTTCCACTCAAAACAAGTCCTGGGGAAGGAAGAGCACAGATCTACCTACTAGAGAAGGGATACCCGAGTCCAGAGAAACCCCTCCCCACACACCTCCAGGCAGAGGACCCCCGCTTAGCTGCCACCTAAGCGAAGTGACTCATCCATGTGGCCCACGTGTTCCTGGAATTCTTTGCTGGCATTAAAATCCTAACTTAATGCACTAGGACCTTTGGTATCTAGAGAAGCCCTGCTGGCAATTATTAAGCAATGGAAGGAAGACTCGTTCTGTAACAAGAAGAGCTAACCCCAGAATAAGTCACTTACACTTGATGGGTTTGCTTAAAGAAACACCCACCAGCTCCCACTTCCACGATTTGAGTTCTTAGAAATGTGATCTTTCCAAGCTCCCCACTGTCTGGCACCAGAGCTTCATGTCCTCACCCTGCTTCCCTTTCCCCTCCAAACCCCATATGTATAAATGTGAAGCCCCAGTCTGTGAGCTGAAGAGGGGCCCTGGCCCCCCAAGTGTGTTGCCACTTCAGGGGTGGGGGATAAAGACACAGGGCTGGCAAGGTCGTGTGCTGGATGACATGCAGGGGAAGAACGACGTGTCTAGAGTTCATAATGGCTCTGTTTCTAATATCACTTTCATTTTCACACTGGAGACAGGATTTGGTGACTCTTGCTCGTGGTTGCATCACTGAAGACAGGGAGACTGTGTCTGTTATAAAACCTGCCTGGCCCTCACAGTTGTGTTCTGGGGGGTTGTGGGAAGAGGTCATCTTGGGTCTGAAACATCATCCAGGAAGCCTTTCCCTTGACCTCTGCTGAGGATGCCCCCCTGTTTCTCTAAGCAGCCAGTTCTAATCCTCCACCCACGCCCCCTCAAACTGGCAGCTTCGCCCACCCCAAACTGGCTCACTTGGCCTCTACAGAGAAGACTTCTGGTCCTGCCTCTCTTCTTCCCCCTGAGCCTGCCTCCTCCCCATCCACCTCTTCAGGGGCACCACACTGTCGACGGTCTTTTTCTCTCTGCAGTATCTTTAATACATTCTTTTCCACCAGCTCTTCCCATCCACAGTCAAAGGGGCTCACATCTCTCACACTGCAAAATAAATACATAAATGCAGAAGTCCTTCATTGCAATCCCCCTCCAGCTATTACCTTAGCTCTCACTGCAGTTGGCTCCATTCTCTTCCTCTCCAGGCAGGCCCAGCCCACAATCTGGCGTCAGGCCCCATTCAGCTACTGAAACAGTTCTTACCAAGGTCACCGAGATCTTTTGTTGGCCAAATCCAATTGTTAGCCAGAACACCCAACGCCCGCCCTGCTCACAGCCATTGCTCACTTCACCGTCATGTCAAACACTTCATCCCCAACCCCCCAAAGCGGAGCAGAGGTTCCTGGCCTCAGAAGTGCCCTGGGAATGACCAGCAAATATTCTCTCTATAGACAAGCCTGCGTGCAGAGCCTTGGAGGGTCCCAGATACAGTGACCTGAAAGTGTAGCAGGTTTGAGCTGATATGTCTGGAACATCCATCTCCGCTTACCCTAATGGAGAAAGGCTCCAAGCTTGTTACCAGGACCCCATCAGCCTCTGCAGTTCCCATTTTCCAAGATTCCAGAAATGACCTGCTTGCCTTTAAATTGACACAATCCTTCTTTAGATATGCTAAAATCCTGGATAGCCTTGCACTGGTCAGCTCTTCTATCTCCTTTTGATTTGCATGTCTCTGGTCCCATCCTTGCTTTGCTAGTGGATAGTTCACCTCTTAGAAGGTGACCTCATTTACCTGCAGCTAAGGCATTGATATGCTATGGCTCTTGATGTTACCAGCATGGATCCTGTGACTGGCAGGAGATCGTTCACCTGGACTGAGTGATCTTTCCATCTACTAACTCTCTGTTCCTTCCTCACCCCTGCTCAAGCCCCCTCCTCCAGTTCTCAGAGGCCCCCTGAACTCCCTCCCTTCCTGCAAGCCCTCAGCCCCATCACAGGTTCCGACAGACGAAATTTGTCTCCCCCTCAGTTCCCTCCATGCACTATAAACTTATCATACTCCAGTACTGATTAGGCTTGACATTCTATTATAGCCATTTGGGGCTTATTGTCACATTTATTTTCATTTTAAAACAGTGTTAAAAAGCAATCTATAACTGCCTGATACCTACACAAACATGGGGAGCCATTGTGTCAATAACTTGGTAAATGTTTCACTCGCTGGTTTCCAGCTGCCATGGGGAGAGATCCTACCACTTGCCAGATGCTTAGATGCTGCCTGGAGAACAGATCTATAAGGTGCATTATCCTGGGAAGGGAGCAGGGAGTAGGGTGGGGGACTGCAGTAAATAAACCATTATAGGGCTGCCGAACATTTCTTTTTTTTTTTCAAGAAAAATTTTTTTAAAAGGCATCATATGGAAAATACAGGGACAAAACTCAGATTCATCTTGGACAAATTGGACTCCGGTCCTGGCACTGCCACTTACTAGCTCTGTGTTCTCTCTGGGACTCAGTTTTCTCATCTATACAATGGGCACAAATAACAGCAAGCCTGCCTGCCTCCCTGGGAATTGTTGGGATAATAGGTGTGAAAGCCCTGGTGAGCTATAAACTATTACTCAAATGGGCAGCAGGGTTGTTTTTGCTGGTAGCATCAATACTTCGTGCTAAAAAGAAAAACTGGAAGAGCAAATCAAGCATCTTTGCCTTGGCCCAACTGGATCGCTTTGGACACAAAACACCTGCATTACTTCACAGGTTTCCTTGGGAGACAGGGATACACAGAGTGGCAAATAGCTTCCAAAAAGTCAACAGGCTGGGGCAAGTGTGGAGGCAATTCAATAGCCCAACAGAGCCCTTTATGAAGGAGCAAATTTAGAACGCTTACCCCCACCTCCTCTCCCATAGTAACATCCAGCACAGGAAGTTCCACTGACAAAGAAAAGAGAACTCCAGTATCTACCCATAACAGGAGCCACTGACCATCCCCCACGCACTTCATCTTCCCGCTCTGGCAACAGAAGACTCCTGCAGTCTGGATGACCTTGGGCTGGTCACTTAGGTTCCCTGTCCTCTCTCCTCATCTCTCAACTGGGCATGCTGAGACAGCCCTTGCCACATGATTACTGTGTATCAAGTGAGGTCATATATTTGAAAGACGTTGATAAACATTTAACTATTTATTTATCAAACTGTACTCATGTTAATGATCAGCATTATTTACGGTAAGTGTGTGAGATAAATATGCAGGAAACCCAATGACAGTCCCTTTCTCAGCCCGACTGGGCAGAAGCAGAAGTTCATTTTAAAAGAATCTGGTTTGTTGAAGTTTCCTCATAATTGACAGAGCAGCAGGGGTAGGGGTCTAGATTAGGGTCAACTGCACAGTAGCCTGGGATTTTAGATTTGAATCCTGACTGTGTCACTAGTAGTGGCAATTTACATAATCTTAAGCAATTTATTTAATCTTTCTGAGCCTCCGGTTTTTTCCTCCATAAAATGAGAATAATAATAGCACTGACCTCACAGGGTTGTTATGTTGATTATTTGAGATAATGCATTTACAGCAACTAACACAATGCCTGGCCGCCTTGGTTAACAACGTTAGTTTCAGTAAGTAGGTGGGCTGAAGAAAGGAAGACAGGAAGTGGAATGTATTAACTGGACACTATTTATATTTTGCTCCACACTGTGGGTTATAATCACCTAATGAAATAAATAAAAAGTGGGCATGTTGGCAAGAACAAAACCATCATATGAAAGATGAGAATTATCTTTCTAGGAAGATGAGAATTGTCTTTCTAGTTAGGGTAGAGATGGGGAAGTGATTGCTTTTCCTTTATCTCTTGTAAGGTTGTTTGCATATTATATATACATATATTTTCTTATTTAAATGCCCTGAGGGTAGCAGCCCCTGGCTTTGAGGATGTTCTCAAGACCAGAAGTTTTCAGCAGCTTGCCAAAAGAAAAGTCAGAAAGGTATTAAAACTCCATTGCATTTCAAATAAAATCCACGCCCCCTTCCCGGAGCCTAACACCACCTCCTGGAATATAGAAGGTACTTATGGTAGGACTCCACTCTCACCTTTCTCCCCCCAGCTGCCTCTCCTCTGGCCTCACACCACAGTCATTCTCTCACTCTACTCCCTGCCCAGGCTCCTTCCACCTGGGTCAGATACTAGCATGCACTTAGTACTTCATATCCCTGGTCAATGTTATCTCTTTCCAGAGACCAGCCCCAATCCTTGTCTCTCCCTATCCTCTTTTCTTTCTTATACACTATCTAAAATTATCTCGTGTTTATCATTTACATGTTTATAAACATCATCACGTGAGCATAAACATCATGAGATCAGGGACTTTATCTGTCTTACTTGGCCACTGGATCTCCAGCAATGGCACTCTGACAAGTTAAGTATTTAATAAAGAAACAAATGAGCACAGGCCAGTTGCTAATGCTGAGGGGACAAGTACAGGACAGATTAGCAGTGCCCCACCTCCTAGCTGACAGATAGGCACACATACCTGGGCAAAAGTTCAGGCGTTTTTAGCCAAAGAGCAGATGGCAGCTAAGGCCAAGGTATAGATAGCAACTGGCACAAAAGGCTCCTGCCTGTAAACTTGTCATCAGCAGCATCGGCCTCACGTATCTTTAGGCAGAAACCTGGTCAGACGTGGCCACTTAGATGGGCTTTGGTGTAGCTGTGAATATAAGGCCAAAAGTCCATGTCCTTCACTGAATTAAAAAAAAACGAAAACAAAAAGGACAAAATGTTAACTCAAGGGAAACAAATTCTTACTTTGATTCGACTCACATTTACTGGCCCAAATCTTGTAGCAGCATGAGCAAGGTTTAAAGTGTATCTCATAGACTAGATATGGCTAGAATGGAAATAACTAACACAGCAGAATAAGGAAAGAGTACTGACACAATACTCAATTACCCAGAAGCACAGAGGAGGGATGCAGAAGCTCCATCTACGAAGAAGGCCAGACATTCCATTTCTGCAGAGGTGGAGGTACAGCCTTGCAGGGCAATGCACGACAAAACAACCCTAGCTCTGCAAACAGTGGTGGGCTTGGGGGCACATGGATCAATTACTTTTGGCTGTTTGCTGAGAGCAGGACAAGGCCTTGAACCACTGAGTTCCTCAAGAACAAGAAGTCTGGAAAGCGGTGAGGCATCTGCTCACAGGGCAGCTGCAGGTGGGCTCTGAGCTCCAGGAGAGGATATGCTAGTGTCTATTTTTAACAGTGGGACTGCTGCTGAAAGATTGTATCTAAGAGCCTTTGTGGACCCCGAAGAAAGAAAGAAAAAGGGAGAGGGAGAAGAGGAGGGGGAGGAAGAGGGAGAGAGAAAGAAAAAGAGAAATGTCCCTTCCGGCCTGTCTGTCAGGAGTGAGGCTGTTTACATACCTGGAATGCACCTCCATGCAGAGGCTTGTGAAAATAACCAGAGCTTTGGGGTCCACTCATCTGGTTTCAGTCTTGTGCCATCTAACAATATTCTTAAGCAACTCTCTTTCCAACTCTCTGTGCCTCAGTTTCCTCATCTGCAATCTGAGGGACTAGGTGAGAGCAGTGTTTTTCAAACTGCAGGATTTGATCCATTCATAGGTAGTAAAATCAGTAAGATGAGTTGCAACCCACATTTTTTAAAAAGTGAAACAGAGTTTAGAATATAAAATATCTGGGTGCATTGCAGTTAATAGATAGGCATTGTCTTGTGAAAATTTTATCTGTAAACACGTACGTCCTGAAATCAGTACAAAATGTAATTCTCACTGTGGATTACTGCCTTTTTTAAAAAGTTCAAAACATACTATGATGAGTTTCCAAGGCTAGTAGCAGAGACAGGCCAATCAATAGGTCCAAACTACTCCTTGACTAATTGCCAAGTGTCCCATGGTTTGCCAGAGGACTGAAGCTGGCTCCAAATGAACATGTGATCTGGCTCATGAATATGTATATATCCAAAGAGAAGGAGGATGCCCCCAGACACCTGCGCCATGACCCCTCCTCCAAAAAGGTCATAACTTTCCTTACTTCTAACACTGTATGTTAGCTTTGCTTGTTTTTGAACTTTGCGTAAAACGCCATCAGAGTATGAACTCTGTGGACACAGTGACCTAGAAAAGGAGATGCTCAGTGCTGCAATGGTTTGTCGTCCCGCATGACATCAGCCAGAAAGCATTGCGAAAATAATAATATTATGATTATTGGGTGCAGGCTTGTTATGTGCCAGACTCTGTATTTCAGTTCATTCTCACAAAGTGCACGTGATTCCAAGTGTATGTTGTTATCTCGCTTTTCAGAAAGGAAACCGAGGCACGGACAAGCTGTGATATGGCATTCCAAGGTCATAGAACCTGTAAATGGCCAAAGAAGGGTTGGCATCTTTATCTGTCCGCCTCCGGAGTCCTTTCCATTACACACTTTTTCCACGAGGCTGAGAGACTTTACAACAAAGTAGCTGTGAAATAACAGTTCGTTCCATCTGTGCGGAACCAGCCCGCATTGTTCAAGTAACCAAGTCCTCCCCTGCCTGGCTTTCACCCACACTTGGTGGAATGGAGTTGGTTTACATTTCTAAGGAAGCAATCAAACTACCCTTCCTGAAGCCAGCGGGTTCCAGAAGGCCTGAATTAAGCTGAGAGGTCTAATTTGGGGACATTCTTACTACACAAAATTTCTTCCAGAACATTTGGTCCTTTGGGATTTCCCCAAATTGCCAACGATTAGACAGAAAATTCCATCTCCCTCTCCCTGGTTGCTTCATAGTATCCAACGTTTCCCCTGGACCTTACCTATGAGTATAGTTCCTTCTTGGGCTACTTTGGCAACTCCTCACTCCAGAGAAATTCCAGAGAAATTTAGGGGTTTTTGTTTGCTTGTTTAACAAATATAACTACATTTTGCTTCTCTGGTGAAGCCACACTAACCAATCACATTGGTTAGTAATTTGTACAGTGTACTCAAGAAGAGGGGATAACGGGATCCATGTATCAATTCTCATATTAGAGATTTTGGAGCCTTTATATTTACCATCCAGATTACAACATACCTACTACCCCCAGAGTGCCAAGGAAATTAGTCAGGCCTTAAATTAAACTTTAACCTTGTTTCAAATTAAAAATACAGCTTGCCACATTAGTTTCATATGTTTCTATTTCCTGGCCTCAAAAACACTAACAGCTCTTGATAAATACTTGAAATCCTTTTTAGCCCTCAATAACTGACACAACTTCCCCAAACCCCAGGGAAGCCTAATTGAGGGGGTTCTTTTGCTCCTACAATGCTTTGCAAAATTTTAGAGGCTTGTTCCTCCATACCTTACCAGCGCCCCCAGTAAGGCTTCAATATACATAATTGCGTTGGATTAATTCTAAGTAAGATTTTAACTGAAGTATAATACGCATACAGACAGGTACACAATCGTAAGTGTTTGAATGTGCACAAAGTGAAAGAGAATATATCCAGCTCCTCAAAAGGCCTGCACCATGACCCCTGCTCCCCAAATAACGTGACTTCCCTGGCTTCTAACACTGCACATTAGCTTTGCTTAGTTTTTGAGCTTCATATAAATGGAATCCCAATATGCACTCTCTTGATTTTGCTTACTGTATTAAACATTATGCTTGTGAGATTTAACCACAGCATTTTGTGTAGCACTGGTTGATTTATTCTCATTTGCTGCACAACATTCCATTCTGACTGCAGTTATTTATTTATGCATTCTGTTGATGGACATTTGGGTTGTTTCTCACTGTGGCGGGGGCAGGGGTGGGGGGCTCTTATAAATAGAGTTGCTATGGACACTCTTGGATATTTGTTTCTATTAAGTATTTACGTAGGCATCCAATTGTTCAGGTTTAGTGAATACGACAGACAGTTTTTAAGATGGTTGTGGAAATTGACAAGCTAATTCTAAAAATTAAAGGGCCAGAAAATATTCAAGACAACTTTGAACAAAGCTGGAGTTCTTACACTACTACATATTATACAACCATAGTAATTAAGGCAGTGTGGTTCAGGCACAAATAGACCAATGGGCTGAAAGAGAATTCAGAAACAGATTCCCAAATATAGGTTACTTGACTTATAATATCGGTGACAATTGTAATGTGGAGGTGGAAAGAGTGATGTTTTCAATAAACAGTGCCAGGTCAACTAGATAAACACATAAAAAAAAAATTCACCACACATTGAAATCAATTCCAGATGGATTACAGATCTAAATGTTAAAAGTAAAACAACGTGGCTTTGTTGAAAAAAAATATATATATATATTTATATATACACACACACATAATATGAATATTACTTAGTTGGGCAAAAATTTCTTGTAAATAATATATAAAAACACTAACCATAAAAGAAAATTTTGATAAATTGGATATTTTAAAAATATTAAATATTAAATATTTTAACACTTTAAAAGTAAGAACTGTTCCTCAAATGACAGCGTTAATTGATTGAAAACACAGTGCACAGATTGAGAAAAGATATTTGCAAAAATATATCCAAAAGGGATTTGTAAGCAGAATGTATATAGAGCTCGGACACGTCAATTACAAAAAACCAGACAACTCAATAGCAAAATGCGCCGGAGGAGAAGGAGGGGGGAGGAGAAACTTGAATGGGCACTTCACACACACAGTATATACAAACGGCCAATAAACATACAAAAAAGTGCATAAGGGAAATGCAAATTAAAACTACCATGGACACGCAAGAGAATGGCTATAATGGAAAAGTCAGGGAATATCCAATGTTGGCAAGAATGTGGAGTAAACAAGCCCTCATACACTGCTAGGAGTAGTGAACATTGATACATCCACTGCATTTTTTAAACAGGATCTGCCCCAATTTCTCCCCCTCCCGACCTCCCAGGGGAATGGACTGGAGTGGGAGGATGGTGGCTGGGAAGCTGTTAACACCGAGCTCGGGCAAACCTCTACGTACTCCTTTTCTTCTTTCTGTTTGCTCACCCACACACGCAACACTCCCTGAGCCATATTTTCCCTTTGGCCCATTTGCTAAAGCCTGGGCACACCATTGGGAATAAGACTCATTTCAGACCAGGCTCCTGCAGAAACCAAGAGGCACATACTATAAAACATGTTTATCTCATCCAAAGACCCGAAGCCTTCTCTCTATTCTTAAATGTTCACAAACTGAATTCCTAGAATTCAAAGTCAGGCTTGAATTCTAGGAATTTAAGTTGCAAAATTCAGGTTCAAGTTGTAAAATTATCCTCCTTGTAAGGTTGGACCAACTTATACAACCACCAGAGGAGTGTAAGTTGCTCCATCTGTCAGCATGTTTGGTGAAAAACAGTATCTTGTTTTACATATCTCTTTGATCACTAGTAAAACTAAATTTCTAAAATATGCCTGTTGGCCATTTTTATTTCTTCTTTTGTAATTGGCAGTTCACACATATTTTGTCCACATTGCCATTAAAATTTTCTTATGATTTTGAAAGAAGGCTCTATGTGGCAAGGATTTTAATTTTTCACTTATTCATATGTTGCAAATATTTTCCCCAATATTTGGTTTTTCCTCTTTAATTTTATTATGGTTTTTTCCCCCACATATATGAATGTTAAATGTTTAGTAAAGTCTGTCCACCGGTTAAAGTCTATATTTTTGCAAAATTCTTAGGAAAGCTCTTTTTATTTCAAAAGTATAAAAATGGTTTCCTTTTCCATTTTTTCTATATGGTTTCCTTTGTTATTTTTTAAAATTTAAATCACTTGGGGTTTCTTTTACCTGAGGTGTGAGGGAGGGCTCCAGTAGTATATATGCGTGTGTGTAAATGTTTTTTCCTGAATGGTAGTCAGTTGTTCCAGCACCATTTACTGAAGAACATATATGTCCCCTACTTCTCTGTGTGCTTTTTGGATGATGTAGTTGAATAGTGAGATTTGGTATCAGACTGATCTCTCTGGCTGTCTGGGTTGGCACATTGACCTCGAGTGGCCAGAATGGAGGTATGGACCAACAAAAGGTTCGGTTATTGCAACAGCGTAAGAGGAATGCCTGAATTATTACAACAGGCACATGGGAGGCGGGGCGTGAGGGCTGACAGCCCTAGTCTCCCCGCTCTGCTCCACTATACTCCCCTTACCTAGCTGCCTTTCCCCAGTCTGTAAACGTTGTCCTCTGTCAATGTAGGGAATAAAGCCCAATAGTTAATACTGGAGAATCTGGAAATCAGGTTCCTGTACTTATATCCTGACTTCACTCCTAACATCGGCCTTGTGATGCCGAGCAAGTGTCTTGATATTTCTGCTCCTGAGTTCTCCTGCCTGTGAAGTGGTGATAATAGTGACATCTATTGCGGAGCATAACAAGGAGAATTTAAGGAGCTAATTCATATGAGCCTCTTACGTGGTGCCTGGCACAGGCTGACCTCAATTAGTCAATACTGTTATCAGTTGGTTTAAAAGGAAAGTTTGAACCACCACTTTTCTCCATAGAACAAAACTTGAGTGCTACCATTGGCTGGGGGTGGAGGTCTGAGCCTGCAACAGAGCAGCAAAAGGAGTGGACAAAAGGGGCTAGGTGATGGGGAAGGATTCCAAGTCCAGGGTTGAAGGCGCTGGTCTAGAAAATGCTTCCTTTAGGGAGCCTCTATTCTTTAAGGTATAGTACTCAAGCAATGAAGCCCAGGAACTAAAGACTGCTGTTAGTAAAATAAATTAGCTATTAATTAATGATGTTCTGCATTCCTCCCACCACCCACTGCACTTTTAAACATACCTGTTTTTTGTTTATGAAAAGCTTTGGTCAAAAGTGGAGCCACGGGTGTCTTTCTTTTTTTCCTTCTCATGTGTTTGGGAGAATGAGATAATGGCTACTGTTGATTGACTCCATCATAGGCCCAGTGCTAAGCCCTCTAAAAATTAGCTCGTATAATACACCCTCTGTAATCACTTTCAGGTTGTTATTATCATCCTCAAGGCACAGATGAGGAAAGACAGTCCCCCAGAAATGAGGAAGTAACTTGCATGCGGCTACCATTGCTGGGACCAAGATTCAACCTCAGGTCTCTGAGACTCCAGCATCTAAACTGTGAACCCAAGGATGAACACATGGATGCCGAGCTGGAATTTTGGAGGCTGGGCAGCCCAGCGTGGCAGATGGGAGAGATTACTTTCTGAAGGACTTAGCGCCTTCTATGTATTTGTAAAACAGTCAAGCCTGGAAGGACTTCAGAAGCCCTCTGGCCCAGCTGCTTCACTAGACAGACGGAGACCTGGAGCCCAGAACAGAGAGATGGGCTCCATTTGACGGCCTCCTTTCCAGGACCCTCAAATCCATCTTGACCCTTCAGGACTCACCTTCTTCCCAGAGAGGACTGCGTGCATGTCAGGTACCCGATTCTAATGTGGCGGCTAGGTAGTTTCCTACTCAACCAGGCCAGTTTCTGGACCAGAGTTAGAGGTGACAGGGGGATGCCCTAAAGCATTAAGGCAAAGATATGTAAAGCTGAAGAGAGATAGAATGGCTATTTCAGAACAAAGCTAAAACTGATGGAAGGTTAAGGTATTTAAAGAAAGAATGTGTCCATCAGAAGTGGCCCGAGGCAAGAAGAGAAGGAGTGTTAGTCTCCAGAGGTACAGAAAAAGCAGAGTCATTTTTTTTCATTCATTCATTCAACAACTAGTTACTAAACCTTAACCACGTCCCAGGCACTCTTCTAGGTATGAGGCTTGAGGGGACAAAACACAACATTCCTGTTCTTGGGTTGCTCATATGCTAGGGAGGAAATCAGACAATAAAAAAGATAACTCGGAAAAATAAATGACACCTCAGTGAGTGACAAATAATAGAAAATAAAGTCAGCAAGAGGAATGGAGATTCCCAGGTTTGGGGAGGATTGCAGTATTTTAAAGGCTAGTTATGCCAAGAAGTTGGTACTTGAGCAAAGACTTGAAATGAGAGAATCTGCCGTTTTGCTGCCTGAGGAAGAGGGCCTACAAAGAAGAAACTGCAGATGAAAAAGACCAGAGCTGGGAAATCCAGCAGTGTTCAAGGAGCCACAAGAAGCCCGGTGCTAAAAGGGAGTTTGCAAGTGGGGAGCAGGAGATGAGTCAGGAAGGATACAGGGAGCTGGGCTGTCTGGGGCCTTGTAGATGGTGGCAAAAATGTGGTAAGACAAACACTACTCAGGGGAAGGGGGTCCTCCCCAATGGAGACCGGGTCTTCCCCTCCCAGGGGCAGAACGGAGGCACCAGGCTGACAGGGGCTGAATCATTTCAAGAGTAAAGGAGGATAACTGACCTCCTGCTTGGATTCCAGGCCCACAAGGTAACCCTCCTGGTCATACCCTGGCTTCCCATGGACTGATCTCCTCGAGGGAGAGAATGCTGGGAGCCAGGGAATTGTCCTCACTGCGACACTTCTACTTTTTATTGTAAATCAATATATGGCATAGCATGGCAGGGTATGGCATAAACCAATATAATAAAATACAATATAAATATCCACATCTCAGAGGTTGTATTGCGTGACTCCGGCCCTGAGAGCCGCGGTGGCCCTAGTCTCTAACCCTGCCAGCCCCCTGGACTAGGCCCCAAGGCCACAGCGTCTTCTCTACAGCTGTGCCACTATGTGAGGCTGTTCGAAAGCTAGTCAGCTGCCCACCCCTTGGCGCCGTTCTCACCTCTCCACTCAAGTTTTGAGTCAAGCCATGGAGCCCTCCCAGGCCTCAGGTTACTCAGCTATACAATGGGCATGACACGTCTAACCTCCAACGGTGGCTGTGGGACCAACGGAGATAAAATGTCCGACAGCCAGCAGGCTCGTGGTTTCCTGCCTCACCCTTCCTTCCCTGAGAGAGACCCTTACCCCACCTTAGTTTGGGCCACCCCCGGCAGGGCCTCCCTAGCCTCCTGGCAATTATCCTCGTACCACCTGTCACACGACAGGCAGATGCCAATCAGAGCACAGGCCTGATCTTGTCCCTTCCCCGAATAACACCAACCCCCTCAGTGTGCTCCTGGGAGCCCCACTCTCTAGCCCTGACCAGAAACAATACTCCTCCTCCTTTCCCCAAGGGGCTGTGCAGCCTCCCTTTGCACATTGCCCTCTGGTTAGAATGCACTTCCTCCTCTCTGCCTGATGAACTGTCTGGCATCCTTTTTTGTTTGTTTGTTTACAGTATAAAATTTTTATATTTAGAATTAGCTGCTGGACTCGGTTTAGATGATCCCAATTTCGTTGCAACATCCAAAGCATCACAGTCGGACGCCAGGTGAACATAGGCCCTCTTCTAACGAGGCCTGATCAGGGTGTTGACCTCGGCCACGTCAATGTCATAGAGCTTCCTCACAGCCTGTTTAACCTGGTGCATGTTGGCCTTGACGTCCACAATGAACAGAGGCACGCTGTTGTCTTCCATCTTCTTCATGGCTCACTCGGTGGTCGAGGGGAACGTGATGATGGCAGAGTGGTCAGACCAAGCTTGTGTCTCCTGGGGGCGCTCCTCCAAGGATACTTAGGATGTTTTTGCAGTGTCTTTGGTGGTCAAAAGGTGGGTGTTGTGCAGCTCATCTCTTTTGTGTGGCTTTTGATGCTTTCAGCACTGCTTTCTTTGCCTTCAAAGCCTTTGCTCTGGCTTCGGCTTTGGGAGGGGCAGGGGCTTCCTTCTTCACTTCGGACACCATCTTCGTGAAAAGGGTTTTGCCAGGCATCCTTCACATGCCACCACATCCTCCCCTTCAAAGCCTTTCAAGGCCTGTTCCTTTGGGCCAGTTCCCTCCTGTCGGCCCGTGGCTTGCTCCTGGTGTAGCACGTGCTGCTGTGCTGTCTCTAACCACTGGGTTTTTTCTTCTGTACTAAAACGGCAGCTCCTGAGGACAAAGGGGCCTCATCTTCTCAAATACCATTATTTCATCATTTTATGAACCACGAAGAAAGAAAAAATGCTGCCAATTACACCATGACACACTGCCTTCTTATCACTGGAATTTCTACTTTATACTTAGTGAAAGAGCTCTTCTGAACTTACTCAGAAATAAGAGTTTGAGATCATTTATCACTTTTATGCATATTATATACATTTTTATATTAAATCAATTGATAAGGCATGAAGATGTCATAACTAGCACCGATCCAACAGCAATTGTAAGAGCCATTGGCTGTGATGCCTATCCCAGTTTTGAAGATGTTAAAATAGGGGCATAAAGTGTCTGAAACTCAAGGAAACACAGACCATCCCTTTCTCCTAATGAGTGTTTGGCATACAGAAGATGCTCGGTTAATATTTGTGGCTTCCTATTAGTTCGTGACACACCCCAGGCCATTTGTATATTGCCCCAGACGTTTCGCATGTTCGAGACTTCCAGAAGGCCAGGCAGGTACCAAAGCCATGCTGTAGAAGCTCATTCAGGAGCTCTCCTGAAGGCAGAACAGGA
>PVJD01002127.1:0-60092 GCA_004026545.1 Mormoops blainvillei | reverse complement strand
CAATGAATATTGTGCTCTGTGCTCTATCTCCAGCTGCCCCACTGTCCTCAGTATGAGCTGAAAAAGGAACTCTATATTTTTGGATAGTGAGAGACAGGGAAAGAGTTATAACCTAAGGAAAATAATTACGCGTTCAGGCCAGAAACGCCCCACTGTGTCTCCATGTGAATGTAATTTTGTTTGAAGGAGTTGAACTAAATTTGATTTGGCTGATGTTGAATTTGCAACACACACACACACGAGATCTTTATGTGTATGTTGGGGGCAGGGCGGTGGATAAAGAAACACCCCCATTGTTTGGACTTACATTTTAAGCTTAGATAAATTGGGGAGACCATTCTCAAGTCTCTGACATTAGGTTACCCTTAGTCTCACTCTGTGCACAGAGGAGTTTCTCAAAACTCAAGCAGCTTCGGCAGCCCAGGTGCTTGACAACACACAGACTGGAAGAGGCAGCAGCAGGAGGCTTGACTGTGTGCTGGGAAGAGCTCTGGACTCAGAGGCAGGAGCACCACATGCCTGTTGTGCAACCTCCTCCCTGGGCAGTGCACCACCCTTTGATAACCCATATGGCAGGGAAATGCCAAGGGGCTCCTGGCCCCCAGCAGTGCTTCAAGTTAACCCTTTGGTTGCTGGGTCATAGGGAGCACCAGAGGGCTCCAGGGGAGGAACCAGCATGGTGGGGCGAGGGCGGGCCACTCAGGAGAGTTGCTATTTATTTACCGAGCTCTACAATAGTGATATCATAACAGTCAATTTGACCATACCAGTATAAATCATATGAATGGCAGCTTGCCCGGGAGCTTCTGCAAAGATTAAATGAGATCATGCAGACGAATGAATGAGTGAATGGGCATCTTGGACTCTGTTCATGAGTCATGAATACTCTCATCCAGTAAACATTTTTCTTTCTTTTTTGTTTTTTTCAATCCAGTAATTACTTATTGAACATCTAAAACGTGCCCATTTTTATGTCAGGTGCTGAGGATGAAAAGCTGATCCAGAAGGAAACTTCTTCGAAGAGTCCCCATTGGGGTAATAAGTGATGGGTAGGAAGGGCATCCCCAGTGGAGGGCAGCAGTATGAGCAAAGGAGCAGAGGCAAAAACAAAAGAAAGCAAAAGCAAGCAAACAAAACAACACAAGCCAGCATGCAAATAAAAAGAAGATTACTTTGTTCTAGAAACTACGAGCTGTCAGTTGGGGTCAACGCAAAGCTGGAGGCCGGAAGCAGCAAGAGACAGGGTTCGTGGAAGCCCAGATGATGGCCAGTCTTGTGAGAGCTGAAACTGCTATGCAGGGCAGTGAAGGCCGGGCAGTGGCATGGTGTTTTCACACTAAAATAATCGCTCCCGCAGCAGTGTAGAGAATGGTTTCCTGAGACTAAGAGTGGGGAGCCCTGACCAGCGTGGCTCAGTTGGTTGAGCATCATCCACAAAGCAAAAGGTCACTGGTCCGATTCTGAGTCAGGACACACGCCTGGGTTGCGGGTTTGGTCCCTTGGGTCCCCAGTCAGAGTGCGTACAGGAGGCAACCAGTCGATGTTTCTCTCTCACGTTGATGTTTCTCTCCCGTTCTTCCTCCCTCCCTTCCTTTCTCTCTAAAAATAAATAAAGTCTTTAAAAAAAAAAAAAGGGTGGACACAAAGAGGCCATGTAGGGAGTTATTGCAATTATTAATTTATTTAATCTTTATTGTAGTCCCCTTTATTCCCCTTACATCCCCTGACCCCCCAGCAGTCACCACACTGTTGTGCTTGTCCCATGAGTCCTTATTCCTTTTTGCTCAGTCCCTTTACCCCCCAACCTCCCCACCCCCCAGCTGTCATCCTGCTCTTCCATCTATGAGTCTGTCCCCATTTTCCTTGTTAGTCAGTCTGCTCATTAGATTCCACGTATGAGTGGAATCATACGGTGTTTGTCTTTCTCTGACTGGCTTATTTCATACTGCAATAATTTAAAATATGAAGTGGGTTGTTTGTTTGTTTGTTTGTTTGTTTGAAGTGGAAGAGTGAGAAAGAGACAAATAGGAACAAAACCAGATCATGAACCTAGGGCTCAAGAGAAAGTGACATACTGAAGAACTATGTAGAAGGTTAGACTGGTAGGACTGGGAAGTTACCTACATAACAGTGGTAGGGTCGAGTAGTCATGAGGAACTCCTAGGTTTCTTGGTTGAGCGACTCTGAGATGACAGTGTCACTAAACCAGGAACTCAGGAACAAGACTGTTTTGGGGCGGACAATTCTAGGGATGTGTTAAGATGGCAGAATCGCCAGAATGTCCAAGCAGAGATCTTTAGCAGACAGGTTTTCCTTACAGTCCCGCTGGTTTCACAAGGTTTGCTTCAGGTTGCACTGTCTGAGCCCTGGGATAAGAGAGACAATTCTGTGCATTCCAATTACTTTGCCATAATCTTTGGTTTAATGAGCTGATACCTTGTAGCTTAAAAAGTTAAAGAAAATCTTACCTTTTGCGACAGCATGGATGGACCTGGAGATTATTATGCTAAATAAAATAAGCCAAACAGAGAAAGACAAATTTCATATGATCTCACTTATATGTGGAATCTAATTAACAAAATAAACTAAAAAAAAATTGAAACAGAGACATCGATACATGGAGGAGACTGGCGGCTGTTAGAGGGAAGGGGGCTTGGGGAGCTGGATGAAAGAAGACGAAGGGATTAAGCCAAGGAAAATGGCTATGTAGGGGTAGGTGAAGGTGGGCAAAGGTGGGGGAAGTGGGGACGGAAAGAGACTTGGCCTGGGGCGATGGGCAGACAATGCAGTATGCGGGTAACATTTTGTTGAGTTGCACACTTCAAACCTGCATGGTTTTATGAACAAATGTCACCTCAATAAATTCAATTAAAAAATAAACATAAAAAGTTGATAAAGGACCTGCCCAGCATATCATTTATATCCTTTGTTACTGAGGTGCAGCCTACAGACAGGGGAGGACATGAATCCTAAGTGTACAGCTCCATGAGTGTGCTGTTTCCATTGCATTAAAGACCTTAAAGATTCTCACAGGTACATATACTAACAATAACTAAAGCATGTAGAAATAAAAGTCAGAATCCTCTTTAAGAACTTTCATTTCAGGAGGACAGACTTTGAGCAATCAGGGGTTTAAGCCATTAAGCCCAACCACTCTACTTCACATGCAATGCAAGACCCTTTGAGATTGACCCCTGCCCACTTCCTCTCCCTCATCTAGTACCAACGCCACCACCATCCCCTTCCCACTCCAGCCCCAGCCTCAGCAGCTTCAGTGTCCCAGAGTCCCAGTGCTCACCCGTCTATCCACACCCACTGTGCTTCTCAGGCCTCTGCCCACCCCCTCACCAGTCTGTCCAGCCAATTGTCTCTTAGGCTCGTGCCAATGCTTCCTTCTCTGCGCAGCCCACCCCCATGCGTATGGCACGCCATTTCGGTAGCTGCTTCTCTTTCGATTTTTAAACTCCGTAACCGCACAGTGATATGGCAGCTGCTCCAGACTGAATTTGAGTCTTAACTGTCTTTGGAGCCCACAGCCATCCTTGAGCACTCAAAAACTGTCTGTATTGAAGGATGGATGGATGGAAAAAAGGAAGGGAGGAAAGGAGCAAGGGAGGGAGCAAGGGAGGAAGGAATAGATGAGAGAATTCACTTTGATTCTCAGCTCCCGAGCCTGACAAAACTGTGTTTGCTGTGAAACAGAGACCCAGGCTTGCTTGTGTCTGAATTCCACAACTAAGCAACTGTGGACCACAGACAAATCAGTTAATCTCTCTGGGTCCTGACTCCTTCCACTTCTCACATCTCCATAGTCCTTAAGCCAAGAGTTTAGAATTATAATAAATAGAATGCTAACGATCTTGTTCTTCTGTTTCCACCATCTCTCATTTGGTCTCCACTCTATGTGAATAGAGACTGATGCAAAACATATTTCATTTCCTTTTTACACTCTGAAATGTAAATCTGAGAAACAGAGAGGAAGAGAAATAAGAGATGCTAAATTCTTTCTACACGTGATACAATAAAGTTAAATACTACGGAGTTTTAATTGTTCTATAAGAAAGCGAGATCAATAGCTTGGTTAGCAGCTCTCCATTGGCCCTCTCCCTTCCTCTACAGGGCGAGATGTGCACATTCTCAAGGGCAAGCTGGCTAACCGCCCTGCATCAGTCATTCTCTTTAATGAGGCCCCTCCATTCAGACCCCATTTTCTTGTACACAATTCATTTCATTAAACGGTTGCAGCTGCAATTAGGAGTGGGAGAATCCAGGCATGTGTTTGGGTTCGAGATGTGTCTTGTGTGATTTTTCAAATACTTTGGGTTTGGCAGAAGCCAAGACACATTCTGTCAAGTTCTTGTTCCCTTGCGTTTTTAAGCCCATGTGTATGCAAGAGAAATGTGGTCCATCTGATTCTCATTCATTTTCGCTTAACTCAACAAAAAGTTGTCTCAAAATTGTCTCGGAAGAGCTAGAAAATATCCAAGCAGCAAATCCAGCCTTTTAATGGAAGTCTTATTAGAGTCTCTTTCTCCCAGCCCCTTGACAGCATGACCGTCTCCAGGCAGGCCAAGCATTTTCATTTTCTTTGTGCCTTTGCTCTAGTTCCCGAGGCCTGGAACGCCCCTCCCTTTTCTCCCCTTCTCTGCCTATGGAGTCCTTTTCTCCGTGGTCTAACTTGCAAATACAGTCATGCCCCTTATCTGCAGTTTCAGTTACCTGCAGTCAACCGCTGTCTGAAAATACTAAATGGAAAATTACAGGAATAAACACTTCGTAAATTTTAAACTGTACGCATTCTGAGTGGTGTGATGAAATCTCACAATGTCGTGCGTTTTGCACAGGTGACGTGACTCATCCCTTGCTCCAATATCACACTGTACATACTCTCCGCCCATTGGTTGGTAGCTAGTAGCCATCTTGGTTATCAGATCCACTGAGTGGTATCTCCATGCTTGAGTTCAAGTCACCCTTATTTTACTTCATAATGGTTACAAAGCTCAAGACTAGTGATGCTGGGCCCTGGCCGGGTAGCTCAGTTGGTTAGAGCATCATCCTGATACACCAAGGGTGTGGGTTGGATCTCTGGTCAGGGCACATACAAGAAGCAGTCAATGAATGCATGAATAAATGGAACAACAAATCAATGTCTCCTCTCTCTCTCTCACACACATGCGACAACATGGATGGACCTTGGGAATATTATGCCAAGTAAAATAAGACAGAAAAAGCTAGGAACCATATTTCATTCATTCATATGTGGGATATAAAACTGAAACTCGTGGACACAGACAGCAATGCGGTGGTTGCCAGAGGGAAGGGGGTGGGGGTGGAGGGGACCTAACATATGGTGACGGAAGATGGTTTGATGTTGGGTGGCGGGCACACAGTGCTATATGCAGATCTTGCATCACAGAAATGTACACTTGAAACCTATATGATCCTATGAACTAATGCCACCCTAATACATTTAATCATTTAAAAATAAATAAAATCAATAAATAAAATATTTTTAAAAAACCAGTAGCAACGCCAGCAATTCCGATATGCCAAAGAGAAGCAGTAAAGCGCTTCCTTTAAGTGAAAAGGTGAAAGTTTCACTTAAAGGAAGGTGCTAAGATCTATGGTAAGAAATCATGAAGAAGGAAAAAGAAATCTGTGCTACTTTTGCTGTCATACTTCAAACTGCAGAGGTCACAGCCGCAGTGTGTGATGAGTGCGCACTGGAGGTGGGAAAGGCATTTGTAGGCGGAGGACATGAACAGAAAATGCGCTCCAACTGATGGAAACTTGTCGTGCCAGAGCATTGAGCCTATATGGGGACTTCAGCAAGGAGTCCCCTGAAACAAATGGCATCAAGCTACTTCTTCAAGTAAGCACTGGTTACACAGATCGAGGAATAAGTTTGGGCTGAAAGGTATAAACATGACTGGAGAGGCTGTGTCTGCCAATGAAGAAGCTGTCACATTTCCAGCAGAGTTGAAGAAGCTGATTTGGGTTTGGTGCGGACCGTGGTCTCAGGCATCCATCGGGGGTTTGGGAATGTATCCCCCGCGTATAATCCCACAGTCCCCTGAGCCCCTGTTGTACTTTGCTTGTAGCCCTCGCTAGCCTTTCTTTCTTTCTGCTTTGTGTCACAGTAGTTTGTTGGGCCACGTTAGCCAAGGCCTTACTGGTGTCTGCTTCAGGGTTAAGCCCTTGACCTTAGTTAAAGGTCTTTATGAGAAATGACAAAAATGGGCATTTGTGGTAAAGCTGTTGCCTAAAACATTAATTACTGTGTCTATCTATCAATGTCCCTAGGTGGGTTTTCAGGTGAGAAGTGAACATGAAGCTTGAGGACCCAAAATAACAAAGGGCTTCTTCCTTTATGACAATGAGAGCTATGGAACTCAGCTTGTTCCCTTTTTGTCTCAGCTGCCAGGAAGCTAAGAAGCAGTTCGTGTTCAGCCATAGCAACTACACTGCAAGCCAGCTTCCTTCTTTTTGTTCAGGGACTTGGTTTTCTATTTCTATATTATTAATGTTATAAAGGACACAAACCTATCCTTCACTGTCAGTCACTTCACAGTCTTTGTAGAATGGCAGAGAAAAGCAAAAATAATAAGCTATTCAAGATAGTTTCATCTATAGAACAGATCTAGTATTTAGGAGTAGTATGAAAAAGTTTTGCTTTTAATCTTAGATGTTTTCATAAGCTGTTTGAATCTTTTGCCCTGTTCACGTACCAGTTAATACAAAATCAATTAATTTTTTAAGCTTAAAAATTAATTACATCTAATTGTTAAAAAGAAAATAATTCTTTATCATTCTGACTGCCCCAGGAACACAGCTTGTGAATATCCCTTCACAGAACAGAGCACTTTGTACATGACTGGAATCAGCAAATGTCTGTTAGGTGGATGAGCGGGTTCACCTGAGTGAACCGAGACGTCAAAGAGGGAGCCCCTGGCACTGGGTCCCTAGGTAATGCTGGATTCAAAGCCCAGCTCTAGCCAGCTCTGCAGTCCTGAGACCCACAGTTGCTTGGATCCATCACAGCCTCAGTTTCTTCATCTGTAAAATGGGGCTTTAATCATGACTGTTTTAGGGTATTTTGAGGATTAACTCAGAGACAAGATGCTTAAGATTACAAATTCCCTTCCTTTTACTTATGAGTGTTCCTGGGCAGAAAAAAACACTGTAAGTTTTTAATTTTTTCTTATTGAGAGAGAGAGAGAGAGGAAGGGGGAGAGGGAGGGAGAGAGAGAAAGAGAGACATCGATTTGTTGTTCCAATTACTTATACATTCGTTGGTTGATTCTTGTATGTGCCCTGACCAAGGATTGAACCTGCAACCTTGGCACATCGGGACAATGCTCTACCCAACTAAGTTACCTGGCCAGGGCCTACACTATAAGTTGTAAACAGGCAAGTGACCACCAGAAGCTGCACTGCTGGGGAGCACAAGAGGAGGGACATGCGTGTTCTTCAGAACCAAAGAAATAGGAGAAAATAAGATAGAAAAGAAAATCCAAGCCCAAAGCCTTCTTCCAAAGAATGCGGTAAACCTTATCCACTCGTCACAGAATCTCAGCAGTTTAGGCAGAAGACATTCTGCTCAATCCCTGAATGTAACACAAGAGTCAAGTAAGAAATAAGTAAACCTTGGTTTTTCACATCTAAATTGCCCTAGAGTTGTGGTAGAATGATTCTTATCAAAATGGAATATGAGTACCATGTGACACAAGATGGTTTTATATGGCACATGGAGAAACATTTATTATTTTCATTGTTATGCATTTATTGGGTTGTGGGTTGAGCTAGCACATCCACATTGTGTTATGATACATTATTGGTTAAATGTTTTACAGTTTTAAAAACAGGTAGATTAAAAGGAAAATATTAATCATATTAGGACTGGTAGAACACACCCATGTCAAAAAACTGAATGTGGCTCTAGAATCACTGGAAGTGTTAGAAATACAACTTAAACATGTGGGTCTTGAGTGACTATTCGTTGTAAGGGGAGTCATGACACTGGGCCCCTCGATTTTGGTCCCTTAATGACTTTTCCAAAGATTCATCAGTCCCATCTACACATTCACCTCTGGCCCCACTGGGTTTCATGCCAGTTCACCTATGCGGCTTGCCCTGTCACACCTCATGCCTCCCTCAAACAGAATTAACTCTTCGCTCTTTGGGGCTCCTTGTGCACCCCACTTGCTATGATGACCCTTGGCAACTTGTATTACAATTTTTCAGGGGTGTGTCTCCTATGCAATGCAAATGTTCATCTCTGTGCCCTGAGCCCCTGGTCTAAAGCATTACATAACTTTAAAACATTAAATAACTTCTAAAAGCCACTGAGGCCATGCTAGGTTTAGAAATTCAAGGACATGCTTATCTTAATCATTTACTGGGAATCAGAGGTCACAAAGAAAACATGTCTTTTCTCTCCCCACTATGTTTCTAGGACACCCCAACGAGGCCAGCCCCACCTGTCATAAGCTTTCTTAGGCTGTACGTCCTCTTTCCTAGCAGTTTTTGCAGTCTGCAATTTTTTGGTGACTATCTGTTTAATGTTGTTGTCCTGGCAATAGACTGTCAGCTCCTTGTGGGTAGGATCACACCCATCTTTGTTCACCTTTGGTGTTCCTGACTCTTAGCACAGAGCCAGACACACAGCTGGTGCTCCCTAAATATCAGCTATATAAATAAATTTTTCTCCCTACACAAACACACAAACACATGCACGCGCTCACATACAGTTGGTCTTCTAGCACTTACACTGTTATATAGATCATTGAGTGGGCGGATGGTTGACACAGAGACCAGTGCAAACCCTCCTGTTTGTTTTTCAGGCAGATGACAGTGGAACACGATGCCTGCCAACCAGAAAAAGAGAAATTCAAAATGATAAAAGGAGCATCTCACTGACAGGGCTCGATGAGGTCTTGGCAAACAACACTGAGCCAAAATAAATTTTTTAAAAGTATACTCCAGCAAAAGAGTATTGACCACGTCCTTTCAAGAATTTTTCCAGCCATCAAGAAAAACTTTAAGGACTAGAACTTTAAGAGAACTAAGGCAACCAGAGAATATATTACATACACTGACAGCTCAAAACTGGGAGAACACCAGGCCACAGAAAGAAAGAAGCATCAGTGTTACAACGAAGGCAAAGCCACTGTAAAAACTGCTTTTGCCTAGCCAGACAACAAATTTTTTAAGAGGATCAAATCTACTTTAAGAGCTCAATTTTTAGCAGAGTTGCAGGGAGAATTAAGAAGTGTCTCAGCTTTGAGAGCCAGCAGGTTCATTGTTCTTCTCATTTCTTAAGTTGAGAATATGTAGGCTGAGGCCGTACAAAGTCAAGAGCAGATCCAACCATCCAGACTGATCCTGATACTGTACTTCTGAACAATGAGGGACTTGCTCCACTCCCTCCTTCATGTCAGGGTTAAAGAGCCTCACATGCAGACAAAGCAAATGACTAACCCAGGTTCAGGAGTGTGTTATAGGAGTGCTCAGTCTAGAGGCCAGATCTTCCAACTGCGCAGAAGGGCTCACATTGGTGCCCATCTTGCTCTGTGGCTACACAAGACCCAATAGCAAACTTCTACCTCCCCCGAGCCAGCATACCAAAGCTGATTAGCAGCAAGCTTTGGCTCCCAATCAGCCGTTTGGCACCACAGTCTAGCTCATCTATGGCCTATTATCTCTCAGTGGTTTTCTATCCCTCAGGCATTCCCAAAACATTCGCAGACAGTGCCAACTTGGAAAACACACAGTGAGCCTCTTGGTACTATCCTTTTTTTAAATATATATTTTTAAGATTTTATTTATTTATTTTTACAGAGGGGAAGGGAGGGAGAAAGAGAGGGAGAGAAACATCAATGTGTGGTTGCCGTTCATGTGCCCCCTACTGGGGACCTGGCCTGCAACCCAGGCATGTGCCCTGGTTGGGGATTAAACTGGTGACCCTTTGGATTGCAAGCCAGTGCTCAATCCACTGAGCCACACCAGCCAGGGGTCTTATCTTTTTTTTTACTTAAATATCTCCTGGGTTCAGGCAGCATCAGGCAAGAGTCATTGGTTGGTCCCTGAGCTCCTCAAAAGCAGGAACCAATTTTCATTTATCTGTGGGGCCCCAGTGCCAAGGCTCGTGTCTAGTTCACAGTAGGGCAGCAAAAAGGGAGACTGTTCAAAAATTACACCGAATCCGAAGTTAACGCCAGAAAGAAATGTGCTAGAATCCTTGGCCAGAAGCTTACACAGGTGCCTCAATATTCCCGCCTACAAAATAACACGAATATGAACCACTTTTAATTTTTTTATCCTCACCTGAGGACACTTTGTTCATTGCTTTTAGAGAGAGAGGAAGGGAGAGAAAGATACATCAATGCGGGAGAGAAGTATTGATCCGTTGCCTCCTGTACATGCTGGAACAGGGATTGAACCTGCAACCTTTCGGTTATGGGATGACGCTCCAACCAGCTGAGCCACACTGGCCAAGGTTCAACCACCTTACAGCATGGCTACCAGGACAGATGCAGTAACAATTTGTATGGAGCACCAGGCCCACAAGATACTCCAACCATTGCAGCCCTTACAATGACCAGTTCCTCCATCAAAGCTGATGTGAGGAAAGAGTGAAGAAAGTCAAACTTTAAATTGGTTCTTTTTCTAGGAGACGAGCAAGAAATACAGAAAAGGGAACAACAAATGTGATTACCCATCCTGGGAGCGGTCAGACTTTCCTTTGCTATTTATTGTCAGTGCTGGGAGCCCTGTTTTAAAGCCAGCCCTGCCTCATCCCAACTTCTGCTTCATCTCCCAGTGAAGTCATTACGCTGGGCTAACTCCCTGTCTATTGACACAGAGAGCCTGTGAGTCACAAATTCAACAGAATGACTTTGCTGCAGTGTGATTGACTGGAAAATGTTCCCTCATCTGAAAATTTTTTTCAAGCAAATGGACATGCTTATTTTTGCAACATGGAGCGCAGGCTCTTTATTTATTTGACGTTGGTCTCTGTGACATTCCAGCTGGCCCAGGCTGGGCTCACAACATTCATGACTTGCATTCTGAAGTTACATACGTTTTTCCCCCTCCTGCTCCTTCTCCCTTCCTGCTGACTATTATATCTAAAGCAAACAGTCCCTGCACAATAGTTAGATTGCACTTGAATTCAGTGTTTACTTGACATTTACACACTGGCCATGCTGGACAGCTCAGTCATTCCAGAACATGGGCTCAGCCAGCAAGCATTGTGTTCGACTTGTGCTCAACCCCAAGCAACGCAGATCTTAAATCAGCTAGATGGTGTCTTGAAAAGTTATTTGGGCTGCTAGGTTTTACTCTTATGCCTGAATTAGTGCATGTTGGTGGGGAGGGGGCATCAGAGTGTCTTTGGTTTTCCCAGGAAACATCTTTCTTTGCCACATAGGGCAGACACGTTTTGCTGACACAGTTCTTTCGTCCTTTAAATCCAACTCACACTCTGACACAGTATTCATTCTAAAACAAATCTGACTGAGCTAAATCTCCTCAGGACTGGGCACAAATCACTAACTTGATTAACTGAATCTCCAGTTCTTCCATTTCCTCCTCTGCATAATAGAATACCTACCACACAGGATCCTTGCAAGCATAACATATGTCAAGAACCTAGAACACGCTGAAGCACTTAGAAGTGCTCTGAAAATGTGTGTTCTCCTCCTGTACTGAGGTCCACGACTCTGGCTTCAGGAGGAAAAAGGGCGCAGGGAGGGTAAGCTGTAGAGGTTCCTGTGTCAGTTTGATGCAGGGAAGGACGCTTGGACTTGGCTGGGAGGCAGGACACGTATCTCATAGTCCCAGATCTGCCAGTCTATGGCAGGGGGAAGTCACCTCCACTCCTGAGGCCTCTCTTTCCATATGTGTGAAGTGGAAGCTTCCAATTACATTCTAACATTGTACAATTTCCACATCTTCAGTGTCTAGAGTCCATAAAAGCCTGGCTAGCCCAAAAGTTATTATATGTAGAAGCCAGTATTTAAAAGGCCTACCAAAGAACAAGATCATAATACACAGTGCTGGGCAGCATGTAAGGAAACCAATATCTTCATACCTTGCTGATGGGATAGCAAATTTTTTGAATAACAACTTGTTACTGGTTGATAATGTTGACCAAGTACATCGGCTTCTGTAATTTGAGCCTAAGGAAATAAGCAAATATGTCTAAGGGTACACATGGAAATTTTGTAGTAGTGAAAAATTAGAAACAATCTAAATGTCCATCGAAAGGAGATTGATAAATACCAATAGAAAATACTATGATGTGTTTAAATATATAAGGTGTATTTATGTATTAACATGAACAGATGCCAGTGGTACACTGCTGAGTAAAAATAAAAGTAGCCTTGGCTGATGTGGCTCAGTGGATTCAGTGCCAGCCTGTGAACCAAAGGGTCGGCAGTTCAATTCCCAGTCAAGGCACATGCCCAGGTTGTGGGCCAGGTCCCTCATGGGGGGCGCTCAAGAGGCAACCACACATTGATTCCTCTCTTTCTCCCTTCCTTCCCCTCTCTAAAAATATATAAACAACATATTTTAAAAATATAAAAGCAAATTAACAAAACTGCGTGCAAGTGATAATCGGTATTTTAAAAAGAAATTTTAATATTTGTATGTATGCATAAAAAATATTCTATTTATACAACAAACTGTTAATCATAGTCCTACCTGAATTGGTAAGATATGGATTTTCTTTTTTTACTTGAAATTCACATTTATTGATTGAGTTTTTAAAATAAGGAGGCATTCATTTTTGAAATCAGAAAAAAATTAACTTTATAAAAAGTAAAACACGGCTTCCAGACAAGATGGAGGTATAGATATACTTTTTGTCCTCGCACAACCAAAAGAAGGACAACAAAAAACTTAAAAACAAAAAATAGCCAGAACTGCCAGGAAACTGAACTGTATGGAAGTCCGACAACCAAGGAGTGAAAGAAGAAACGTTCATCCAGAGCAGTAGGAGGGGTGGAGACAGGTAGTCGGGGCAGAGAGGACGCACGGCAAGGCAGCGGCTGGCGGACCGGGTGGTCCAACTTTTGCATGGGGATAAACCGGGAGGAACAACTGGGGAGTGAGACAGACCACACAAGTGTGGTAAAAGAAAGCTTCAAAACCTCTGCTGGTAAAAACCTGTGGGGTTTGTGGTAGCAGGAGAAACTGCCAGCCTCACAGGGGAGTTCGTTTGAGAGACCCACAGGGTCCTAGAACATACACAACCCACCCACCCAGGAATCAGCACCAGAAGGTCCCAATTTGCTTGTGGGTAGCAGGGGAAGTGACTGAAAGCTAGCCAAGAGCCAAGCAAGTGGCACTGTCCCCTCTCAGACACCTGCCCCACATACAGTGCCAAAAAGCAGCAAAGTGGGTTGCCCCACCCTGGTGAGTACCTAAGGCTTCACCCCTTAGAACATAATAGGTGCACTGAGATAAAAAAAAATATGGTCCAAATGAAAGAACAGATCAAAGCTCCAAAAATAGGACTAAGCAATGAAGAGATAGCCAACCTAACAGATGCAGAGTTCAAAACACTGGTAATCTGGATGCTCACAGAAATGGTTGAATATGGTCACAAAATGGAGGAAAAAGTGAAGGTCATACAAAGTGAACTAAAGCAAAATATACAGGGAACCAACAGTGAAGGGAAGGAAACTGGGACTCAAATCAACGATCTGGAGCAGAACGAAGAAAGAAACATTCAACCAGAACAGAATGAAGAAACGAGAATTCAAAAAAATGAGGAGAGGCTTAGGAGCCTCTGGGACAACTTTAAACACTCCAACATCTGAATCATAGGGGTGCCAGAAGGAGAAGAGGAAGAACAAGACATTGAAAATTTATTTGAACAAATAATAAAGGAGAACTTCACCAATCTGGTGAAGGAAGTAGACTTCCAGGATGTCTAGGAAGCTCAGAGAGTCCCAAAGAAGTTGGGCCCAAGGAAGTACACACCAAGGCACATCATAATTATATTACCCAAGATTAAAGATAAGTAGATAATCTTAAAAGCAGCAAGAGAAAAGGAGAGAGTCACCTACAAAGGAGTCCCCATAACACTATCAGCTGATTTCTCGAAAGAAGCCTTATGGGCAAGGAGGGGCTGGAAAGGAGTATTCAAAGTCATGAAAGGCAAGAGCCTACATCCAAGATTACTCTATCAGGTAAAGCTATCACTCCGAATGGGAGTGCAGATAAAGTGCTTCCCAGATAAAGTAAAGTTAAAGGAATTCATCATCACCAAGCTCTTATTAAATGAAATGTTAAAGGGGCTTATCTAAGAAAAAGATGATCAAAAATATGAACAGTAAAATGATAACAAACTCACAATTACCAACAACTGAACCTAAAAAACAAAAACCTAAAAAACAAACTAAGCAAACAACTAGAACAGGAACAGAATCACAGAAATGGAGATCACATGGAGGGTTATCAGCAGGGAGGGAGAGGGTGGGGAATGGGGTTAAAGGTACAGGGAATAAGAAGCATAAATGGTAGGTACAAAATAGACAGGGGGAGGTTAAGAATAGTATAGGAAATGGAGAAGCCAGAGAACTTATATGTACAACCCATGGATATGAACTAAGGCAGGGTAATGCTGGGAGGAGAGGGTGTGCAGGGCAGAGGGGAATAAAGAGGGGGAAAAAAATGGGACAACTGTAATAGCATAATCAATAAAATACATTTTTAAAAAGTAAAATAATAAAAGGAGCACTGGATTTTGGTCAGAGCATGTTGTATTAAAAATGTGTTTGTTTTTTTTTACTTACTGATTTTAGAGAGAGGAAGGAGGATGAAGGGGGTGGGGGAGGGGGGAAAGGGAAAGGGAAGGAGGGAGGGAGAGTGAAATAGAATGAGAAACACTGATTTGTTGTTTCACTTGTTTATGAATTCATTGGTTGCTTCTTGTATGTGCCTGACCTAACATCAAACCCACAACCTTGGCATATCTAATAAATGAGCTGTCCCGCCAGGGCACAAATGTGTTTTCTGATGCTCCTTCTGAAACCTCATTCAAGTGACAGTAAAGAAATCGAAAAGACAAAGCTGACCAGGACAGAAAGTGGGACCTGGGAAGCAGATGAGCAAACTGTCCGTAAACTCAGGTCAGAATAAGTGGAAAATGAAGCAACTGATTTTAAGGTGCAGGGTCCTTGGAAGTCTCAGGAAGCAGAGATACCGCATTCCTTAGTAAGGTACATGTGGGAATGAAAACAGATTATTGATTGAAAGCAGCAGTTGGGAAATCCAACCATCCGTCCAAGCACTTGGGCACTAAGAGTCTTCCTCAGCTTAGGCCAACTGGGGGGCTACTTTTCCCCTCAACTTGGGCAGAAGATCAGAGACTTACTCCCCGGAGAATGCGATGGAAGAACTCTGGAGGCAGGGAAGCCTGGCACAGCTGAGGACAGAAGCAAAGGAGGACAACTAAAGAGCAGGCTGCATATGGAGTGGTGATGCCTCCTTCCCTGTGTGGGTTCCAAGAATACTGGCTGCCTCGTTTACTTCGCTGCGCAGCCCGGGGCTAGCCCGTTAACCACTCTCTACACTGTAGTTTTTAACCGTAACATAGGGTCCACTTATTAAACAAATATGTATTACATACCTGTTATAGGCAGGCAAACTACATTATGTTCTGCCATGAGAGTAAGTCAGGCAGGGTCTCTGCCCCTTGGAGCCTGCATTCTAGTGCAACAGCGAATGGCAGCACCAACTGCAGAGGGGAAATGACTTAGTATATATAAAGTGCTTAGCACACTATTTGGCTCACTGTCTGACAGCCATGATGTTAATCATTAATTCGAATGTTCACGCTTCCTCTGATTCCTGAAGGAGAATACAGCGGATCCTTCCAGGACTCTTCCAGGAAAGACAAAGTTAGAACTTGGCCATCATCATCAACCAGCATATAATTCTGCAATGGTGAACTTGCCTTTGAAGTGCCCCTCTGTCCAACATAATTCTTGACTGGCTTATGAAGGATCATGTTTTTCTAGACGTGATGCAACCCCCCCAAAAAAGACCTTTGCAAGTAATGGCACAAACCCAGGACGTGTGATTCCTATGTCAGTTTATACTTGGCCCTTACTTAAAAGTATCCCTGAGAGGTTTCAGGTGAACTTGGTCCTTAGTTGTCGCATCTGCAGGGACGCTGGGGTATTAAGGGGAAACAAAAGTACTGTGAAAAAGCATTTTAGTCTTCAGATCAAGATATTGCATCATCTCCCAATATTTGGTACATTTCAAGTTTATCAAACTGGGACAACCTAGGCAGGTTTCATTGCTAGAGGGGAGAAACTAGCAATGGTAGCTTTCACATCCATTATCTCACTTAATCCTCACAAACAGGTTTGTGAGGCAGGTACATTCTCAGCTCCATTTTACAGGCAAAGAAAGTGAAGGACAGCTAGATGACTTCACTTGCAGGAGAGCCTAGAATCCAAATTTTGGGGTGGCAGTCTCAGCCATCTCCCCCAGAGTCTCTGTCCTGCTCATTCCAAGTCATTCCCTCATCTTCTGAAACCCACTTATTCTGACAAGACCCCTTCGCTGAGTTAGAGGGTGCGAAGAATTAAACTCAGATAATGACATTCTAATCTGCACTCAGCTTAAAGATAGTGTCTTGTCTTTAAGCAACCCGAAGAGTTTCTGTTTTAATGGAAAACCGAGTTTGCTGAATGAAAATACAGAATATTGAAATTCAATAGTTCAGTGTTTCTCATAAACACTTCATTCTGAGAGCTTTGCTGGGTGAAAGTAGCAACCAGAAAAATTCATCAGTAACTGATGACATAAACTGAGTACAGTCTTTGAATGTATTATCTTCCTGAATCTCTACTATAATGCTGGGAATTCCACTAAGATTAGGAAACTATTCCAGGGCTTCCTCTTTTAAGAAGCTTCTGATCATCCATTGATAGAAGAACTATGTCTAAATTTATCAACCTCAAAAAAATACATCAAGCACAGAGTATTTGAGTGCTGCCCGAAATTTTTTTTTTTTTTGTACATTGACATTGGCCATCCCTCCCAGCACTCTCCCCACCAGCTTGTACGTTAAAATTGATTAACAAACACAATGTTTGTGAAAAAGAGTCAACCACAGGGTAATCAAATGCATTGTTATTATTATTTTTTTAAATCATTTCCCTGGCTCAAAGTACATAATGTCAAATTGGCAAAATATCCTATCCTCTTGTCTTGCCCACAAACTGAGAAGAAAATTAAACACAGAATTGTTTGTTTCTTGTTTGCATTTCTCAGGGTGTGAAGCATTCATTTTCAAACCCTCAAAATCCCTACACTTTCCATAGTGTGAAAATTTCACCTCCATTCTGATTAAAACCAAGGAACACTTTTTCTCAGGAGGGCAACATTGACCTAGTCTAAGAATCTGAGAGATGGAGGCTGTTAAATTAAGAAAATAGAATCTTTGACAGTATAATGTCTTAGTTCTCCTTTTGATGCTAATTCTCCTAGAGAAAGAGTTTAGTAAGGCCAAGAAAATCAAGGAGAAAATTCTAGCGACAGGTTTTGTCTGCTGACTTGCCTTCTTTGCTAGGTCATTTACTTTTAAATGCTAAATTTATTTTCAAATACATACAGCATCAGAGCTTTCTTCTTGGGGACTTAAAAACAATCATTGTAAAAGAAAGAAACAACCATACTAGACAAAGACGGTAAGTGCCAGACCCTAATTTCTTTGTTAAGATAATGATCACTACTAAATATCTTACTCTTAAAAGATATTACCATGTACTATATTAAATTTTAAAATAACCCGAGAAGAAGGATTTTATTGTTGTTACTGTTATTTTTTGGTTTTTGGGTTTTTTTCCAATCGTCTTAACATCTCAGAACAGGCTGAGGACGCTGAAAAGTTGAATTTAACACATTGCTATCAGAACAGTTCAAAAGCCTTTCAGATAACCCCATTAAGTTTACAATTTATTTTTAAATGGCTTGAATAATATATTAGGCCTAAATTTGCAGGGCTAAGAACATAGTGATCAAACCTAAAGGTTCACAAAAAAGATTTCAATTATATTTCTGAGAATTGATTTTTACATGTCTGTGATTCATTTTCTGCTCTAAAAACTTCAATTCCCAATGTTTGGGTTTTGAAAGGCAATGGATTTGGCTACAGAAAAGAGTTGACTCTTTCCCCATTTGGTTTTGGTTTGGCTTTGGGTTATTTTTGTTTGTGTTTTCTAGCTGGTTTTATTACAATGCCTTGGCCAGGCTGCTCTCCCACTTTTTGTCCAACTGCGCTGAGAGGCCGGTGTTACGAAGGACTCTATCTTTGGTCTCGTTCATAGAGCTTTTTGACGAAGAGGAATCGGATGGAGGGAGAAAAGGGATGGAAAACAGTACTGAGCCAGTGAACTCCCAACCAGGCAGAAATGTTATGGACAAACAGGGCTCCCAGATGAATCGTTTTATCCAGGCAGTTTTGGTCACTCCCTTCACTCTACAATGAATACTTACTGGGTGTTTATCCTAAAGATGCTACGGTGGAACACAAGCCACAAACAAGTACCCAGATTATAGCAGTCCACTGGGCAGATGGCATAGCAGTCACCACACAGCTTTATTGGAGCTCAGAGGAAACAGGACCAACCTGGATGGAACTAACAGAACAAGGGACAATTTAGCAGGGCTATGCAGTTTGAGGATGATGAGGGCTCCCAAGGGGACAAAAGGCATTTCAGACAGTAAAAACATCCAGTGAAAATACACATCGTGTATTCAGAGACTTGAGAGAACAGAGTCATCCAGTTAAAGTTTAGGGAGGGTGGGGTCAGTCTCTAGAGATGATCCTGTAAACTTTGTTTAGGGCCAGAGTAGGAAGAGACTGGTACACCAAGCTAAGGAGTTGGGTCTTGCTCCCTCCGGCTAAGAGTGGCCGGTGGGGAGGAGGTGAGCAGAAGCGAGCCTTGGTGTTTTGTAAGCAAAATGGGTTGGATCTAGCAGGGAAATTCCAGTGGGGACTCTTGGGGAGGAGAAGGAGGAAGACAACAGTTTGGAGAATACAGCAATATCTGAAAGCTCTAAGTGAGGAGTGCTTGAAACAAGGCAGCCCAGCTTACAGTAGGAAAAAGAGGGTAGAGATATTTAGGGATGAAAACTGTTGAACGCCGTGGATGTTTGGGTGCCCAGGTCAAAGGAAAGGAGGGAGGAATCGAAGGAAATCTAGGTTTCTAGCCTGGGAAGCTGGGGACGAGTGATGAAATAACCTGGGGAAAATTACGAGAAGAGCCTGGGCCAGCTGAAGTTCCTGACAAGTGTGAGGATTAATGAGAGCTGAAAGGAAAGACAGGCTTCCTGCTAATGGACTGCTCAAAAAGGAAAGATGCATTATTCATTCAACAAACACTCACAGAGCATTACCTTGAGCTGGGCAGGCTCTGTACTAGGCCTTGGGAACATGGCAGCGTACAAAACAAGAGCTCCTGTCCTCGCGAAGCTTATGGTCCCCTGGAGAATACCAGCGAGAGTAATATGTACCACGTATTGACTGTCAAATACTGTGCTAAATACTTTACTTGGGAGATCCCATCTATAATCCTCATCTTTAATCCTCAATACTTTAAGAAATAGGTACTATTAATATCCCCCATTTTATAGAAGAAACAGGTAAAGCAAGATCAAGTAACTTGCCCAGCTAGAAAGCAGCAGAGCCAGAACACAAACCCAGGAAATCTGGTGCTAACGCCCACTTTCTTAACCTCTACACAAGGCTGAGGTTATAAAGAAGCTGGAGTTTACACGGAAATACAAGCGGAGGCCAAGAGAAGCTTTTGCCACCTCCTGAAAGTGCAAGCCCCTCTCACAGTTACTCATCAGTAGGTGTTTCAAAACAATCTGTATACGTAAAATTATCTCTTGCTTTCTCTTCTTCAAAGGTGGCTCTCCCAAAAAATAAAAATAAAATAAATAAAAACCTATGAAAGAAAAAGAACAGAATAAAATAAAAACAGCTCTTCCCAAGTCCTGTGCAGACAGGTGCCCAGATCTAGTTCCCAGTTCTGGGTACAGAGTCCCTCACTGAAACCTTTATGCGACCTTCTCAGTCTATCACACCCCTCCATGGCTCCATAGTAATCCCCTAGCGCTAATGGTTTCCATCACATCCTAGGCCAACAAAAGCAGTTTGTACTGAAAAAAAAAAAATCTATAACTCCAAGGATGTTAATAATTAACTTCCATACCACAAAACTTGTAATATCAGTTTGCTGAAATAAAGTCACCAGTAAGTATTTAATTCTTCTTTAAAGGGTGTCTTCTATTATTATTATTTTAGAGTACAATTTAGTCATCAAAGGTTTACTCATCCTCATGTTTATAAATTATATAGGGCAGGGATTTAACTCTTCTGGACCTACCTGTTCTGAAAAGAGGGAGGGTCATAACCCTGTTGTCACAGCAGGCACCTGCCATGAAAGATGATTTGTGAACTTGCAGTTCCTTACCTCTTGTAGGAATCTGAGGCAAATATAGAGATTTCCCTTTATGATGCAATCAGAAGAATAACCAGATAGTTGCCTGCCATGGAGAAAACTGGCTTTCTTCCTCCCGAAGACCAATTGGGAAACTCAAGTTCATCTTTTTAAATTGAGTTTCAGAATCTTGTCTTGATTATATGACATAATAATAGTGGCTTTCCAATTCATCTGTATAATATTGTTTTTTCATTGCGGTGGTTACTTTTTTAAAGGGCAAGGCTACTGCCTCAGAAAAATTAAAACAAAGCAGAAAAAAACCTCACGCACTGGCTACTTAAGTTGGAAACGCCAAGTCCTGACTTACCTGTTTACATTCTGAGGGTGATGGCTGCCAATCAAGGGCTCATCCAAGTTCATTGGGGTTTAAGAACCTTGGCCTTAATGGAAAAGTAGGTAACTTTTCCATGCAATCCTCAAGTCCTAGCATCCCAAGACATTTTTTGCCATCACAAAGAAAGTGTGTGGGGGGTGGGGGAGGGCTTAACAGGTGTTTTCCGTTCTTGATTCCTCTTTTTGAAAAGAGCAATATCTTCAGAGTTAAAAGTAACTGGCCTGCTCCTATGGGGTGGGGTGTAACCCGTCTAGGGCAAGGGAGGGAGGGACACGGTTTTCCTGCCAAAGCACGCCCCTCCCCCCAGCTGTGGTCCCTCACAGCCATTGGCCCAAGCCGAGTTTGAGGATGGAAGTCATCTACAAGGGAGTCCAATTCCCCGGACCTAGCATTGGCAGAGTGGCCGTGAATTCATTCGGAGAGAAATGCATTCCAAGAATGCTTCTGTGGTCGGTAAGAAGTGGAAAAATCAGGGATAACAAATATTCTTAGGAAGCCTAATAGGTACCATAATCGCAGGGCTCAAACAGGTGACAATGATTTAAAGTAGTAAGCAGCGAGAGCTCAAAGAAGTGAGTGCACACTCTGCCCAGGGCTGGGCTTGGACTCTTTTCCAAGGCCCCCTCCTCCCTTTTTTTTCCTGGGCTGACACCCGGCGGGAGCTGCAGCATTCACCAGTGAGGGATATCGGTGGAAAGAGCGGGCGGAGCCCTCGGCGCGCCTGAATCCAAACTAAACACCTCGCAGGCGGACGTTTAGCAAGCGATACCAAACACCACACTCACGTTTTTTAAAAAAAGGCACTGTTTGCAGAGAAGATGAGGGCGAAAACATTTCCCTGCTGGAAAATTACTGATCACAAACTAAAGAGGGAGTGGGGGTGGGGAGGCAGAGTTACAAGACTGAAATAACGATCACCGTTTCCTCTTCTTTTCCCGGCGGACAGAGACGGCAGCCGCCGGCTCGGTGTGCCCTATTCGAGAACTGGGGTCCCACCGCATCTCTCCACTTCCTGGTTAAATCCCTTTTAGTGAAGTTGACCGCTCGGGGCCTCAGCCAGGGAAGCAAGGAGCTGTTTGACCTTTATCTCGCCATTTCACCTCTTTATGACTCAGTTTGCTCATCCATAAAGTGGAAAGGAGAATGCGTGGCTTGTAAAATACTCTGAGATTCCCTGGTTGAAAGGTGTCTGTCCCTGCGCCTCTCAGCCGCTGTGCCCTGACCCCCACCCCACGTCAAAGTAAATCTTGAGCCCTTTCACTCGCTTCCTCGCTCCTTTAAATGTCAAAACCTTTACTCCTTTCCCCCATTCCGGTCTCTTCACGCCCTTCCCAGGAGCGCAACAACCCCTCCCCCCTCCGGTTTTCTCAAACTTCCAGTCCTCGTTACACAGCGCTGGGCACTCGCCTTCTCTCGACACCCCCACCCTCAACTGCCAGAAGAGCCCGCTAAGAACCATGCGAGGCCAGGCCAGGCGCCCGCACTGGCGCTCGGGACCAGAGCCCGGGTCCCGCGTGCGTATGGGAGGGACGAAGGGCTGGATGAGTCACGCGAATAATCGCGCTTTTCTCTAGTGCGCATACAGACGCGGGCGCGTTACCCATCCCCTCCGCCCCCACCGGCCTTCTCAGCCTCGGCCTTCGAACCTAGTAACTACCCTGGCCGCACCGGGACCGGACCTGCGCCGGGTACACGGAGACGCGCGCCAGGGCCGCCGCCGTCACCGCCGCCGCCGCCGGCGTCAGCGCGGCTCCCGCCCGCCAGCTGCCGGGCTGGCGTCACCGCCAGAGTGGGCCCCGCCCGCGCCCCTCCCTCCCCTCCAGTGTTCCTCCCTCCCCCCGCCCCCACGTGCGCCGAGTTTGTTTATTTAGCTGTCATGGCAACGCGAGGGGGGCTGGGGAGGGAGGGGAAAAGAAAGGGAGGGGCGGGGCCTGGAGGCGCGCAGCAGCGAACAGCCGGTAGGAGGCGGGGGAAGGGCCGGAGCCAAAGTTATAAGTAAGGAGTGCGCGGCGGCTGCCGGCAGTTCCCCTGCCCGAGAGAACGACCGCCGCTGCGGGCGCGCGGGGAGCAGAGGCGGTGGCGGGCGGCGGCGGCGGCGGCACCGGGAGCCGCCAAGTGCCCCTCCCCGCCCCTCCGGCCCCCCACCCACCCACCCGCCTGCGGCCAGCGCCCATGGCCGCGCGCGCCTCGTTCAGCCCCCCGGACTCTGCGCCCTGTGCCGCCGCCCAGTCCTCAGATCCGCGCCACCGCGGCCAGTCTCACCTGGCGGCGCCGCCCGCCCGCCGCCCCGGCCACAGCCCCAGCTCTCACAGCGACAGCCGCGGTGACCGCGACAGCGGTGGGGGACGCTGAGTCGAAGACAGCAGCCCGGCCACCGGACCTGCTTACTCGCCTTGCTGATTGTCTATTTTTATAAGAGTTTACGACTTTTCTAAGAACTTTTGTATACAAAAGGAGCTTTTTAAGGAAAGAGACATTTCCCACTTATATTTAATCCAAAGAAGAAGGATCTCGGGCAATTTGAGGTTTTGGTTTTGGCTTCGTCGTTTTTTTCCTCTTCGTTGACTTTGGGGTTCGGGTACCCCTACATTAATGAGGTAGGTGCAACGCAGGGGAAAGGGAGGGGTGAGGGTTGGTGGGACACGCCGGAATGGCGATCGAGAATGGGCCCCTAACTCCTGCCTTCGTGTGCGCCCCGCCCGGCCCACAGGCAGCCACCTGGCGAGTCTGACATGGCTGTCAGCGACGCGCTGCTCCCGTCCTTCTCCACGTTCGCGTCTGGCCCGGCGGGAAGGGAGAAGACACTGCGTCCAGCAGGTGCCCCGAATAACGTGAGTGTTGCCCTGGGCCGTGGGGTGCGTCCGGTGGGCTTCTGTGGGTTGGGTGGGGATGGGCGGAGCCCTGGGGTCACCGAGAACCATCCGGCCACGGAAAGAGTGCACGGGCTCCAGCTTTCCCGGGATGGCTTCTGCGCTCTTGGCTCAGTTGTACATGCGTGTGGTCTGGACACCGTGGAGCCGCCGGGGGCGCACACCGGGTCCCTACACGTCCCCTATCGCCCAGGCAGCAGGGCGGGCGCGCGGGCCACGGGGCCGGTCTGAGAGATCTTGGCGCGTAGGCGTCCCCGTGGCGAGGGCACACCGGGAGAGCCTCGGTGTCTCAATTCCTGGGACGGCGGGAGCGTCCCGGGATCTGGCGGGGGAGGGACCTGGGCTGGCAAGCCGCGTCGCTCGCTCACACGCAATCGTGCAGGCACAAAATATCACCCTCCGTATCGACGCACCGCCTCTCCTCGGACCCGGGTGTGGGCCGAGATTGGACCATTGGCACTGGAGTTACGGGCGCTGCCTCCCCATTCCCCATGCCTCGGCAGTGTAGGCGCGCCGGGTCGGCCAGTATGTCGGGTGGCAGCTGGAGACGACCACTGACGGTCTCTCTCTCTCGCGCGCCCTGTCCCCACAGCGCTGGCGGGAGGAGCTCTCCCACATGAAGCGACTTCCTCCTCTGCTTCCCGGCCGCCCGTACGACCTGGCGGCCGCGACCGTGGCCACTGACCTGGAGAGTGGCGGGGTCGGCGCGGCTTGTGGCGGCAGCAATCCGGCACTCCTACCCCGGAGAGAGACTGAGGAGTTCAACGATCTCCTGGACCTGGACTTTATTCTCTCCAACTCGCTATCGCATCAGGAGTCAGTGGCCGCCACCGTGTCCTCATCGGCATCAGCCTCATCCTCGTCCTCCCCGTCGAGCAGCGGTCCTGCCAGTGCTCCCTCCACCTGCAGCTTCAGCTATCCGATCCGGGCCGAACCGGGTGTGGCACCCGGCAGCACGAGTGGCGGTCTCCTCTATGGCCGGGAGTCTGCGCCCCCTCCCACAGCTCCTTTCAACCTGGCGGACATCAACGACGTCAGCCCCTCGGGCGGCTTCGTGGCTGAACTCCTTCGGCCCGAATTGGACCCAGTGTACATTCCGCCGCAGCAGCAACAGCAACAGCAGCAGCCGCAGCAGCCGCCAGGTGGCGGGCTGATGGGCAAGTTTGTGTTGAAGGCGTCGCTGAGTGCCCCCGGCAGTGAGTACGGCAGCCCGTCGGTCATCAGTGTTAGCAAAGGCAGCCCGAACGGCAGCCACCCGGTGGTGGTGGCGCCCTACAGCGGCGGGCCCCCGCGCATGTGCCCCAAAATCAAGCAGGAGGCGGTCTCCTCGTGCACCGTCGGTCGGCCCCTGGAGGCCCACTTGGGCACTGGACCCCCTCTCAGCAATGGCCACCGGCCGCCAGCGCATGATTTCCCCCTGGGGCGGCAGCTCCCCAACAGGACTACCCCAACCCTGGGTGCCGAGGAACTACTGAGCAGCAGGGACTGTCATCCTGCCCTGCCGCTTCCCCCAGGCTTCCATCCCCACCCGGGGCCCAACTACCCACCTTTCCTGCCCGACCAGATGCAGCCGCAGGTCCCACCACTCCATTACCAAGGTCAGTCCCGGGGATTCATGGTTCGGGCTGGGGAGCCCTCCGTATGCCGGCCCTCTGGGGCTCACTGGATGACGCTGACCCCACCTTCTTCACCCCTAGAGCTCATGCCACCCGGGTCCTGCATGCCTGAGGAGCCCAAACCTAAGAGGGGGAGAAGGTCGTGGCCCCGGAAAAGGACAGCCACTCACACTTGTGATTATGCGGGCTGCGGCAAAACCTACACGAAGAGTTCTCATCTCAAGGCACACCTGCGAACTCACACAGGTAGGAAGACAGAAGGGGCAGAAGTGGGGGGGGGGGGCGGTTGGTGTCCAGCCCCACCCGCTAACTATGGATACTCCTTGGGGCCTCTTTTGGGATGTGGGGTGCAGTCTATCTCCATTTGGATCACAAGAGAGAGCAGCAAACGGCGCCTACTTTTTTGCCCAGGAGCCTTTTGCCTGATGGATGGTATCAGTGCTTGAATGTGCAGTTTTTGTCAGGCCTTTGAAGGGCAGGGAGATTCCAGGCTGAACGTGGGCCTCTCCTAGCTTAAGCAAAGCTTTGCCCTTGTAATCAAGAAATTATACTTTGCGGTGGAAAAGCATGATGGGTTTTTTTAATCCATTTTTAACTTTCTTGACAATTTTCATTGGCTGTTTCCTTCCTAGATTCACCCTATTTTTAGTTCTGGTCTTATAATTAGGTTTTATTTAAATTTCAGAAGTTGAATGGTTCTGATTGCTTGAGATTCTGGTTTAGGATTCTCAATTGCAGAGAATTTCCATGTCAGTTGAAGTAGGTACACAAGGTCGTGTAGGTGTAGCATTTAGTAAAAGAACAGAAACTGGGTACAGGAAACGTAGCCTCCTGTGGCTTCTTAGACCCAATTTAGTGGGATAGGATATTATTACTTGGCTTGGGCAGGAGAAACACACTAGCAGACGTAATTTTTAATTTCTGCCGCTGTGATATCTTGACTCAAAAGAATGAAAATGTTAGCCCGTAGGAAGTGTAGGTTAGCTGGTATATGTGTGTTTTCAGTGCTCAACTATCTAATGCCCCTGTAAAAAATAAACAAGAGAGAAAAGAATGTGCATAATGTATTCTTATGACCTGGAATTTAATGTAGCCTTAGTGGTATTAGGACATTCCTGGATCCTTTCAGAGTGGGGTACTTGGAGTTGGTTTTAATATACGGACTCAGGTTTTTTGGGGGTGGGCTCCAATCTTTTAAATGACCAGTTCTTTTTTTAAAAACATTTTGTTATTGAGGTAAAATTCACATAACATAAAATGAAATCTTAACCTTTTAAAAGTATACAATTCAGTATACTTAAGTACATTCATAATGTTCAGCTATAACTCTATCTAGTTCCAAGACATTTCACTACCCCAAAGTAAAACCTCAAGGGAATTAAGCAGTCACTCTCAGTCCCTCCCCCGAGCCCCTAGCAACCATTAATCTGCTTTCTGTTTCATTGGACTTATCTATTCTGAATTACTGTGTCTTCTTGGATAATTGACCCCCTTATCATTATGTAATACCCTTCTTTATACCTGATAATTAACCCTTGTTCTGAAGTCTGCCTTCTCTGAATTTTTTTCTTGTTCTGAAAACGACTCCAGCTTTCTCTCAACTAGTGTTAGCATGGTATATGTTTCTTCAGCCCTTTAGGCATTTTATTTGTTTGTTTTATAAATCTCATTTTTATTGAATTTTGGGGGGTGACGGTTAATAAAATTCTATAGTTAGAGGTGTACCATCCCATAATACAGCATCTGTGTATTCCTTGTTCTTCAGCAATGGCTTCAACGGCTTTGTTTTCCTGTTACAGGTGAGAAACCTTACCACTGTGACTGGGACGGCTGTGGGTGGAAGTTTGCCCGCTCAGATGAACTGACCAGGCACTACCGAAAACACACCGGGCACCGCCCCTTCCAGTGCCAGAAGTGCGACCGGGCATTCTCCAGGTCGGACCACCTTGCCTTACACATGAAGAGGCACTTTTAAATCCCCAAACAGTGGATATGACCCACACTGCCAGAAGAGAATTCAGTATTTTTTCCCAATGAGGGAAGGAGCCCAGCTGGAAAGCACTACAATCATGGTCAAGTTCCCAAGAAGTCTTGTGGATGGATAATCGGGAGACAGGAGGAAACCCAAAGACGAATCAAAGAACAGATGGGGTCTGTGACTGGATCTTCTAACATTCCAATTCTAAACCCAACTTGAATATTCCTGGACTTACAAAATGCCAAGGGGGTGACTGGAAACTGTGGATGTCAGGGTATAAATTAGATCCGTGAGTTGGTGGGGGAGGGAAGACCAGAATTCCCTTGAATTGTGTTTCCATGCAATATAAGTATAAAGATCACCTTGTATTCTCTTTGCCTTCTAAAAGCCATTATTATGATATTAGAAGAAGAGGTAAAAATTCAGGTACAGAAAATGTGTTTTAATAGCCTAAACGATGGTGCTTGGTGAGTCTTGGTTCTAAAGGTACCAAATGAGGAAGCCAAAGTTCTCAAACTGCTGCATACTTTGACAAGGAAAATCTATTTTTGTCTTCCGATCTACATGTATGACCTAAGTCAGGTAAATATACCTGGTTTACTTTAACATTTTTATGCAGACAGTCTGTTATGCACTGTGGTTTCAGATGTGCAATAATTTGTACAATGGTTTATTCCCAAGTATGCCTTAAGCAGAACAAATATTTTTTTTTCTATATAGTTCCTTGCCTTAATAAATATGTAATATAAATTTAAGCAAACTTCTATTTTGTATATTTGTAAACTACAAAGTAAAATGAACATTTTGTGGAGTTTGTATTTTGCATACGCAAGGTGAGAATTAAGTTTTAAATAAACCTATAATATTTTATCTGAACACTGTTTCCGTTTTGTTTCGTTTCCTCCTGAAAAAGTATGTAACAGAAATGTCAGTTTAAACACAATGGGTAGGGCTCAGCAGATTAAAAGAAGGCTTTAAGAGGCTATTTAGTTTTACTATAAGTACAATCAAAGTCGTTAGGGCTAAAAGCTCTTGAGTACTGGAGATCATAGAATTAAGTGTACCTGTCTCAGGTTGCTCTTTCCAATGTACATGAAAGCAGTTTCCTTACCTGGGTGTAATTTACAGGTAGAAAAAGCTCAGTCAGTCATTCTTCAATTTGCTCAGTTTAATATGAAAGTATTCATAAAATAAACATAACGCGTTCCAGTTTCACATCTTAAGAGTTCCTTATGATTTCTTAAAATTAAGTGAAAATATAAAAATCTGTCTCTTAGAGGCCTGGCCTCGCATTCAGAACAATTTGTGTAACAAAAGAAACTTCCCACAGCAGAGAACCCTAAGAAAGTTCCACAGTGCCCTCCTGAGGATTAAAGTACTCATTTATGCATTTGTCCTTAGTGTATGTTACACATAATACTTTAGCTATAAACCTAACGAGGTCAGAATCTAAGTTTCTAGCAGATTGTTTTAAAACTTCAACAGTTCTCCGAAGATGGCTAGCCCTATTGTTTCAACAGACCAAAATCAAAGAATTACAAATCATTCAAAGTCACAAAACTCAGTGCAAATTTAAATTTTAAATGTTTCTGTAAGCTTACAGCATATTTCCGAAGTTACTAAAGCTTAAAACTGCACTGACTTTTTTGAGGTTGGTCCCTACAAGTCTGAAATTAATCTGTGGCAGTCATGAAAATGGAAAAAAAGCATTTGTGACACTTGTTGACACCATATTTGTAATGGTGATGTGGGTGACTAATTAACAATGTCAAGTGGACAGAAGCTGACTGGCATTTTCTTTAGATGCTTATTAACCATCCATTATATCTAGAGCCCAGAAGTGTTTGCACTGTGGGTGCATTTTATACGTGGAATAAAAAATAGCAATACAAAAGAGGCTCATGGCGGACCAACACAAGACATTCTTAGCTTTTAAGAGTCCTGCATAGCACTGGCCCATGCAGCTCAGGTGAGCTGCTTCGGTTCCATTCCTGGCAGGGCACATGCCTGGGTCGCTGGCTCTGTGCTGCATCCCCAGTCAAGGGTGCTTGCGGAAGGTGACCAGTTGATGTTTCTCTCTCACATCGATGCTTCCCTACCCCTCTTTCTCCCTTCCCCTCTCTCTAAAATAAAAATATTTTTTCTAAAAAGAGTCCAACATAACAGGGAAACATGGCATGTATCTTAGCTTAAAAGAAAACAGGTGCACCAGTGGGATGGAATTTTATGTGGCCTAGAACATATTCAAAGCATAGTTAATGACATGGAAAAATGCTCATGGTATGTTAAATGGAAAAAGTAGGATATAAGACTATAAACAGTATGATTCCAATTGTATAACTTCAAATGTGTGTGCATTGAAGGGAGAGAGAAGCAGTAGAAAAGGGGAAAGGCTGGACTCAAGTGTCAAAATATGAGCACTAGTTTACTCAGTTCAAACTTTCTGTAGTTTTCAAATATTCTAAAATAAGCATCTATTTAAAATGGAGAAAACATTTTTTTTTAAGAATGCAGGTCCAAGTGTTTAGGCTTTAATTTTAAAAGAGCAATTACAGCTGTTTAAACAAGAAGCTTATATTTGAACGCATTTTTCTCGTATTAAATTGTGATTGCAGCTCTTATACTCTGCCTTTGTCTTATTCAAAGCCTTCTGGTAGATAGTGGGTGTATGAAAAGTATTTATTGGATGGTTGTTGCCATCTTTATATTTTCTAAGTGCCTATTACCTCAAATAGAAGAGACATTCATAAAATCTCAAGACATTTTAAATGTATTCAGATTTTTGTGATATGATAGGGCTCCATAACTTCCATGACCTTTTTCTAACCTGAAAAAGAGCTCACATATTCAAAATAAATGAGGAAGATTTTCCAAAAATGTAACAGGACAAAACTCTTCAACATGCAGAGATAGCTAAAACTATTTAGTCCCAATCAGTTCTGAACTCCTGGGTGTACTGTCATTACTGCATTACAGAGCCGTTTATACTGTATAATAAAGAGTACCTAATAATTGAGTTGCCTGCTTATTACATTTTCCTTATAAGATTTAATTTTATATGTCCTAGATTTTAACTTGTGTGCGCACACAAACAATTAACAATAGTGTTTCCTACGCATCGACAGACTTTCAGTCTATCTCTTTTCCAGCAAAATGCCTCTTTCAGAACAATGTTCCTTCTACTGGAAAACCTGTTTGACTCTTACAGTCCTGTTTGGGTTTGTTAAAACAGGAACTGTCACCATCTCAAGTAGGATGGTTGGGGAAATAATTCTTTTCCTTTCTAAAATTGTTCCAATTTTTAGAAAAATCCAATGTTATTTTGCAACTGGAGGTTAACAATTTTTACATATAATTTCTTTACATATTAGAAAGCCCAGGTGAGACAGTCCTTATCCTGTGAAAGCAAGTCCACAGGGAACATATTAAAACAAGCAGTGATGGTACCTGGTGTACACTGATGTACGGGAGGGTCTAAATTTAGCAGCCTGTGTCAGCCACCTGTTCTATGTTCTGGCTTCTGAAGCTTCATTCAGCACAACACCGCACGTAAGTGACGTTACAGTCTATATTCTCTCTCTTCCTACTCCCTCCCTCCTTCTCTCTCTCTTCTGCAACCATAGACACCATCCTGTCCTCCACAAACCTTTTTATTTTATGTATTCTATTATTTTACCATCTTTTTTATTACGTATTTTATTTTATGTAGTTATTTTATTGTCTCATATTTTCTCAGCACCTTCTAAAGGCTACTACACAGTAGCATGTTTGCATAGTGCTAAACTGAAGCTATGCCTGCTTCCAAAGTTTGTTTATGAAACTGTTGTCGTTCATGTGCAGAGTCATTCAATAATATTTCATATAAAACCACCAAGAACTCTCCATAATGAGTGCTGCGGAGTAATGTTCTTTTTGTGAAAACGCAAAGAACCTACTGTTACCATCACCATGCTGTATGGAAATAGTCTCTTTTTTTTTTTCTTCACATTAAGTGAAACTAAAATGAAAGTTGAGAACAAATACCTTTTGGAAGCTTTTACCTTAAGCAGGATAGAAATGTAAATTTCTCACCACCTATGAAAAACAAACAAAATTTTAAATCCTGACGAAGGGCCTAGAGCTTTAATGTCTGGTCACAGTCAAACCCCCGCCGGCGGGGGAGGCGGTGGGGGGGAAACAACTGCTAAAATAGCTAAACGCAGAATTCTTTTAGGCTGGTTTCTGGGCTGCCATAGCCAGGTGGCTTAGGGAGAGGGGGCCCGTGGGGTAGGAACAGCAAGCAAATTGCTCCTCTGGAGTCATGCACGGCAGGAGTTCATCTTTTTAATTGTTTTCACAATGTCGTTGATAGAATCACTTTTTCGAATCGCCTTGGTCTTCTGGGCACCCAAGATGAGTCAGCATGTTGCAACCCAAGTGTCTTTCTCCACTTGTTCTTAAAGGAAAAGGAGGAAATAACTAGAAATCTGACTTAATAACAACTAGCAAAAGTAAATTCACACTTCCAGGATCCCTTCGACATTCGCACCTAACAGAACATTTTTCACTGGTACAATACAATAATTAGAATGATACCCAAGACTGTGAGGACCATTTGCCATCCTCTTATGTTTCTCTTCATGTCTAAATTGCATAATTATTTAAACAGAGTAAGAGACAAGTAAACTAGCTCTTTATGGAAAGATAGATAGGTAGATAGATAGATAGAGCCAGCCTCAGGGAGAGGTTTGACAATCTAAAATCAATTAGGGTGACCCTAGCCTGGTAGGTCAGTTGCTTAGAGGTTGTCCCTCTCAGTCAAGGTTGGAGGTTGAATCTCCAGTCAGGGCCCATACAAGAAGCAACCAATGAATGCACAACTAAGTGGAATAATAGATCAATGTTTCTCTCTCTCTCTCCACTCTCTCTTCATGTCCCTCTAAAATCAATAAATAAAATTCACCCTGACCCATGTGGCTCAGTTGGCTGGGCATCATTCCTCAAAGCAAAATGTCTCCAGTTCAATTCCCGGTCAGGGCCCATACCTGAGTTGCAGATTGGGTCCCAGTTGGGGCACATGTGAGAGGCAACCGATCGATGTTCTCTCTCACATCGATGTTTCTCTCCCTCCCTGTCTCCGTTTCTTCCTCTCTATCTAAAAATAAATAAATAAATCTTTTTTAAAAATAGTAAATAAAATTTGAGAAAAATAAAAAAATAAAACAAAATCAGTTGGGGAAAACCATCAAATCTGTCCACTTCAGGGTATCTGGGGATGGGAGAGTGACTAAGGTTATAAAACCTATCTCACCTGTAATATTTGACCCTGTACTAACTGGCACTAGATCAGCATATGACTGAATGGCAGGCAGATCGCCATGACACCAAACCAATGCATTCAGATGCTACACTTGCATACCCACTTAAAAGCTAAAATGGGTAAATAACTTTACAGGGAAATTGAAGGAACTCTAGGCACACTCAGTGAAAACCTGGGAGATAAGTGAATCATTGCAAACCATGAAGCAGAACCTCTTAGACATGACAGATGGGATTTTTTTTCAGTGAGGACAAGCATACCACTTGTCATACTCAAGCCACTTACTTCTACACAACTCTGTGAGGTCTTCGAAGCATTTACCTCAATCACTCCTTGTAACAAAAGGTATAGGTAGAATTTCCCCCTCCCAACCCCATTTTACAGACGACTGAACTGAGGTTCCCTTTAGAGGCGAGCGTTTATTTTGCCTTTGTTTCTCATCGCGTTGACATACTCAAAGGTTTTCTCCTCTAATGCTTTTGTCATCAGTCTGCTGGGCAGGTAGGGCTACAGGCAAAATAAATATACCCCAATTCAAAAGGATTTGCTAATATCCATGTTCTTCCAGTAAACATGTTTAAGAGTCAAAAGCCCCAGACTTTCTGTCTCCCAGTCAGTGTGCGATTTCTTTTGTCAAGGCAGACTGACAGGGAGTGTCCTTCAGATACTTCTTGAGCTTGGTCACTATGTCATGTACTGATCTACACTTTTAGTGTTTGCTTTTTTTTTAATCCTCACCTGAGGATATGTTTATTGATTTTAGAGAGAGAGGAAGGGAAAGAGAAAAAAAACACCAATATGAGAGAAAAACATCAACTAGTTTCCTCCTTTACACACCGTGACTGGGATGGGACCCACAACCTAGGGATGTGCCCTGACCGGGAATTGAACCTGCAGCCCTTTGGTGTGTGGGATGATGCTCCAACCAACTGAACCACCCAGCCAGGGGGATTTACACTCTTAGTTTGCTATGTGAGAAAAAGCTCCTGATTCTGTCCTGTCTTCTGGCTGAGCACATAATTCTCCAGGTCAAACAGATCTGGTCAAGCCCCTCCTCTACTTCCCCATGCTCCCCAGGGCCTAGCGGATGAAGGTTTAACCAGGTTACTTCTCTAATTTTGACCTCCAGCTACTTGTCTGGTATCTTCCTAAATATTAAACCAATCCCTAAATGGATGGGCCATGCTAAGCTACTCATGACCCCCAACACATTATGCCCATTCATCCTTTTAGCTTTGCTTGCATATATTGGTCTCTGCTGCTTCCAGAAAGACCCATATTCCTCTGACGAGCTCCTATATAATTTTCAAAGCCCAGCTCTTAAAAAGTCTCCTCCATTTCACTTGACTTAGACCTTCTGATAGACTCTTGGCCTCATATATTACAAGATGTTACAGGTCTGGCTCCTCCAAAAGGCATGTACTCCTGGGAGGTCCAGGGAACTTTTCTTTTTAAAAATTTTTTTCTTTCTCTTTATTTATAGATTTGAGAGAGAGAGAGAGAGGTGTCAGTTGACACATAGGAATTGAACATCATCAATTTGTCATCCCACTTATTTATGCATTCATTGGTTGATTCTTATATGTGCCCTGACCAGGAATCGAACCTGCAACCTTGGCATATGGGGTCAATACTCTAACCAACTGAACTAACTGGCCAGGGCCTCTAGGGTGCTTTTCTTATATTCTCTTGAATTCCCATAGTTACTGAATTTAACTTAATAAATTAATCATTTATTTAGCCCCAAATCCTGGTATCTATCTTAGGTGATTCTCTGCATTGATTCTGGAAAGAATTTTATTTATTTGGGTTTTGTTTGTTTGTTTTTCTATATTGGGGGAGGGAGAGAGGTGTCAGTTGACACACAGGAAGCAGTTAGGGAACCACCGGGCATAGCCTTCAGGAAGCCAGGCTTTGGAAAAAGGGAATATTTCATCCTTCTCCTAGGATAACACACGTGCCTCCTTTCAAGAGCAAAAATATAAGTGTACTGTGAATATATGACAAAAAAAATTAAGCTTTCTTTTTCTTTTTAATCACTTTAAAAGCTTAAAGAAGCCATTTTTCACTCTAGAATTCTGGGTATGCCAGTCCGCCCAAGGGAGGAAGGGTCATCCATTGGCCCAAGGTCGGTCACATCAAGTGAGGACCTAAACACCAACCAGTGCCTAGATCTCACTTAACAGGCCAACAGCTGATGGCCAAGGGAAGCTTAAAAGGAAATAAAAAAATTTTTAAAACACCATGCAAAAAAGGGTAATTTTAAAAGGAAAACACTATATTCAATGTAACATTGTGCTTTGATGTCCAAAAATGCATTTCATTGTTCTCTACAAGTGCTTCAGTAGTGTTGTGTTACCAGCCACCCAAGACAAGTACTGTTCATTCACCACTGTGTCCCTCTATAGAGGACATAGGAACCATTCCACAGAAGTGTTAAAATATAATTCTGACCTCATTCTGCTTTCTTTTTTCATGAATTTTCATTCAAACATATACAGTCTGCTCAAGGGCCTATGTTACCAGCCTCTGCGCAAAGGGGAAGGGAGAGCCAAAGATGAATAAGTATATATAAATATGCGTGTCCACAGATATTTTTTCCCAGTACCATTGTTCCATGAAAATCAGCATCCTAGCCCTAAGTAAAAACTGTTTACTTTCTGGAAAAGTGATGATATAATTGTTGGAGAGACTCACCCACATTAACTACAATCCTATATACCATTTTTTCTCCCTACAATTTTCTTGATTGCTTATTATTTTAGATACATCCAACTTGTTTATCAGGTACACGTTAAAGCATGTAAAACGCGTTATTCGGGTTTAGCGTGAAGGTTTTGGCCTTATTCAACAAAATATCACAAACTTCCGTTGGAATTAATGATTCTGGCAAAATGGAGCTCAGTCTGCAAACCAGGTCACCTTAGGTTTCTATGATTTTGCAATTGCATACCTGGACCAGGGGAACAACCTGACTTTGTTTCAGGCAAAATGAACTTTATGGCTAGGGAGCATAACTGACTTTGTGAGGATTTCTTGGTGCCAAAGCTTGTAGAAACAGAGGAGATTTTGCCTAAGGGATTCTTTGCATTAAAGACTTTGTTAGGCAAAGCCACTCTGGCCTCAGTCTGATTTGCAATTTGTGCCTTTGTAAAAGGATTAGAAGATGGCTATTGTTTCATGTTTGGAGCTCAATTTGCATTTGGAAACATGTGACCTCTTCCAGGTTTAGAGTTCTTCAATTTCACTTTTTTTTCCTGATATACAATCTATCCTGTATGTTAAAATTTGATAAAACTGCTTGGCCTAATGTTTGCACTGATTAAGGAAATGTGATAGATTGGTTTTCACTATCAGTGGTGGAGCCTACTTGGGCTCCAGCAATGCTAAGCCAGCAGCAATCTTTTTAGTAACACATAGGTATAGGAACACGCACGTTTCATTTTATTTCCTTCATTAGAATGCGTGGCACTTTAAAAAAATTAAAAATCCTCTGCCTCAGAACATATCAAACACTTCTGTCCAATGTCTTTCTTTATAAATAAAGGTTTGAGAAAAATTATATTAGGTTTCTAATAACAATACTCTCGGCTGTGCATGCTATTTAACTACCTGTCCCTTGGTAAACAATTTTTAACTAACATTTGCTTTGACAATGTTCCCAGATTGGCAACATAAAACCTGGAATAGAAACTGCGTGAGGAGGAACAATTTCTTAGATTGTAGGTTTTAGACATGTGGTTGGTTTGTTTGTTTGTTTTCTTTTTAACTCTTCAATTGCTCATACCTTTACTGTCATGGACCACAGGAAAATATTTGTGCGTGTCAGGATGCATGAATGTACTTGGAACTTGGACGTGGAGTTGCTGGTTGAGTGAGCTGGAGGTAGGTAGAAAGATTCGCATTCACTGAACACCTGTGGTATGCTGAGAACTTTGTTCTTTGTTTAGGAATTTGTTATCACACCCATTTAGTAGTGGAGAAGACAAAGGCCTGGAGGAATCAAGTGACTTGCCCAAGGTCACACTGCTGTGATCAACCCAGATCCACCTGACTCCTCAGCTCAGCCCCTTTCTGCCACATTACCCTGCCTCCCAGATACAGTAAAACTAACCTCATCTGGGGAATTATCTGCTCCTCACCTCCTTGGAATGCATTTGTTTTCTTTTTTTATCTAAACAGGGGTTCTGTTTGGTGCACAGGAGGCTGTTGAACAAAATTAACCTAACCCAACCCTCTTTCTGATAGCAAAAGTAATCTTATCTGTCATCCTATTAGAAATACACCACATTCAATGGCATGTCTGTGCCTTCCCTTTCCCCCTCTTCTTCACCCACAGGCATGCATCTCTTAAATTCTAAGGGTCCTCCCAAGACTTGCAACCAAGGGAGCAATGGGCAGCGTCAGCTCATCCCAGGCTAACCCCCTGAACATGTCTCCATGGTCCCCTTTTTTCTGACTTTCCAGTGAGCCAAAGGAGCCCCACCTAGGTCTCTGCGGTTGCTTCTTCTGTGCTAAGCCCTTCCTCGTTTACTGTCCCCAACTTTAATAATGTATCCTCAAAAAACAAAACAAAACAAAAAAAATCACATTTCTCTCTGCTCCAGTTTGGAAAAGGCAGTTTGTTTCTGCATTATAGCACCTCCAGAGCCTCTGCAAAATTATCAAGAGTAAATAAGTCATCGTTTTTCTGCCCGGGTATGTCATTCACTGATTCCAAAGCACTGGATATCCATATCCCATTCAAATAAAGACTAGCAGCCCTTTGGATAGTTGGGCCAATTGGAAGTAAGCCTAAAAAAAAGTATGTCTCTTTTGCTGAAGATCGCACACTCTGAGGATCCCTTGAATAGAGAAAGCAGAAGAAAAAGCCAAAAGGAGTGGCACCTTGGAGTGTAGTCCTTTTTTTCCGTTCTCTCTCTCTCTCCCCGTCTTCTTTTCTCTTTCTGGAGTATCGTACTTTGGGCCCGCATACTCAGCCACGTCCCAGGAGAAACACTGCCTCTTTGCCATCTTCTAAACTGCTCTGCCAACATTCTCCCTATTGCTCCCAATATCTAAAGAGAATCCATTTTCCCTTAAATGGGATCTCAGCCTAAAATAGACCTGGGTATGTGCCGTAGGACATGAACAAATGACTCAGACCTCAGAAGCGGGGAAGGCTCTTCAGACCATGGGAGTATAGTCTGGGAGCCAGTGAGGGCCCAAGGAACAAATAAATGACAGAGCTGAAAGGTGTTGCAAGGGTCATTTCATCTGAAGGTTCCTTTGCACAAATTAGAAAGTTGAGGCCCCAATCTTCCGGTTATTCTGCTGCAGTATCTGATTCCAGCCTAAGACTTTTCTATCCCCAGTCTGCACACAAGACCAGAGATTAATTTGCTAAGCGACACCCAGGGGTTAGCTTAGCAATTGAATTTACATCCAGTTCTTTCCATCTAACAGTAGGGCATTGGTTAAGCAAGCCCTGGAACGTCCTTCGAACGAGCTACCACGCTCTATTAAAATGACCTGGCAAACAGTGAATAAGAGCCAGCATTTACTAAGGGTTACTGCGAGCCGTCCCTACACTCAGTGTTTCACATGCTTTTTTTCTCATTGAGTCCCCGCAATAAACCTCTGAGGCAGAAAATACTACTCTCTTCATTTTAAGGATGAGGAATCTGAGGCAAAGAGCTTAGGCAACCTGCCTTAAATCAGAAAACTAGTGACTAGTCATGGGATTTAAACCTGATTCTACCAGTCCCACGTTCCGGAGTCGTACGCTCTTTGTACACAGAAGAATGTTCAGACATTAACTGGAGGGGGGAAAGCCTACAGAGTATGATACAACTTGGTAAAATATATCTGTTTATGTGGTTGGGGGTATATTTGTATTGGGAAAATTCCAGAGGGACCACTCAATGTCAATTTCTTGGAACAGCCTTCCATGGCCATACTAAAAGAGCCATCCCACCCCACCCTTGTTATACTTTATCTTTTTAATGTGCTTGATTTTTTTTCTCATGCTAGTTATCATTACCTGAGATGTAATACATACTGTATCCATTTACTGTCCAGCTCCTCTCTAGAATGAGGGATAGGTCATGCCTTTAAAAAGTACCTAATAGTAGTAGGTGCTCCATAAACACTGGTGGGTTCGAATGTAGCAAACTCTTAACGTTGGGTGTTTCTTTTTTTAATCTCTCGCCTTCAAACAGGTACAATTTAAATTCTCGATATTTCCATCAATTGTTGGATTTTTAAAAATATTACATCTGAAATTCTCTGAGTTAAAAAAAAAAAGTCCATTTCACTCAAGGACAAAGAACTTAAAGTGGTCTACTTGAAAATGCAAAAAGTTGACCTCGTTCACGCTAGACATATACCTTCTCAAGAGCAGGAAGTCCTGCCGCTGCAGAAAAGGAGGCCATTGGAAATCTACTTAGATAAACTTGCTTTGAGTCAAAAGAGGCTCATTAATGTTTCAACTGCTAATCCATTTAGTGCCCTATTCACCCAGCCGGCTTTTCTGAGCAGCCCCCTGGGTGCTTCGCCCTCCAGTCATCAGGCTCAGCTGAACAACAGCAAAAGACAATGGATTGTAGATGAAGGGATTGACTGAAGTTTTTGAAATGAATGAATGACCTCCTATCTGGCTAATGTCAAAATGAAAGGAACATTTGAAATGAACTGATATATGTTAGTAAGATTTTATCCCAATAATAAACTCTCTAAAAGGATTAGGCCTTCTGTGAATGGGAGTCTTGTCTTCAAGTCCCATGGCCTTGACCTTCCCTAGTATTGTTCTACTCGAGGGTGGCAGTTTGAGATTTTTCATTCTCAGTCATGTCCCTCTGAAGGATGACTTTTGCCCCATCCACAGCTTCAAGAACCATCTATAAGTCAGGAGCCAAGTATTCTTGCATTCCATGCTGAGGAGGGGGCTGCCTTGGCTGGCTTCCTTCCTCCCTCCCCAAACAGAACCAAACTCCTATATAAAATTCATAAATTCTTGGCAGGAAAGAAATCCTCCCATTGGAAGGAACAGATGTTCTACGAGTAACTTTTGCCATTATACTCTGTTCCTAATATCATAGCTTTAAAGTGTGGGGGGATGTTAACTTTTTTTTTTTTTTTAATGTCAACATGTTCTGGGCAGCTTTTCCATCTCCATCTGTGGCATACACATCACCAGTCCTCCCACCGCCCCTTTTTAAATTTCCAGAGACTAGCTGGGAATTGGAAAGATAATAAAATCTTTCCAAAGCGGAAAGTTCAATTCAACAAGTATGCTAATGTATAACCTAATGCAAAAAGTAATATGATGTTTCCCGCCCTGTTGTAAATCTCAGAAACATTCTTTCCCTTGTACTCTTAGAACTTGGAGGGGTCTTACAAGGCTTTTAACGGGGTAATTATGACCAATTAACATGCAGGGGTTATAACTGGTAACAGAATTCCATGAGAGTAACCTATTCATAAAATTCTCTTTCAAACACACACACACACACACACACACACACACACACACACACACAATCCCCCCACTTCAATCCCAGATTCAAATTCAAGGGGCTACTAGGCCATTTTCACTTCGTTATCACCTCGTTAAACTGCCCACCTTAAATGCTTGTGTCCCAGGTGACCGCAGGGAAGGGTCAAGGTCAGCGGACGCCACATACCTCGCCTGGGAGTAACTTTAGAAAGCGTGACTTCACCTCAGTTAGTCCGAGGTGGGATCCCCTCCCCCGGGACAGCGATGCCCACTTGCAGCTGCTCTGGTTAGGGCCAGAGTGCCTGCTGGCTATGCCCTGGACCCAAACGCGCTGATCACATTCGGGTTCAATGTCAGAATTCGGTGAACGCGCTGGGTGGGGTATGGAATCCGCAGGGCAGAAGGAGAGGTGACAGCGTGGGCGGGGTGGGGAAGTAGCGGACGGACATTCAAATGCGCCGGGGATTCTCCCGGAGTCCCAGCTCTCTGGCCGGGTTTCCCCTTCTCTCCACTCGGAGCCAGACGAGTCTAAATCCCCAGGTCCCTGGTAGGACCCAGTGCCGGAACGGCCACGTCCACCCGGGAAGACCTGGTCCCTGGAGTCTTTCGGTGCCCAAGTGGAGATGTAAGTGTTAGCGCGCGCAGGGCGGGGCGCGAGGGGCACCCGGGCCTGCGCCCCTACAACTCGGAGCGTGTCCGCGCTGGTCCTTTGGGGCCCGAACCGATTTCTCCGGCATCCTTGCGGTGGGGCTGGTCAGCGCTTCGGGTTCGGGGGTGCTTGGGGCCGGGACCCGGACCCCGGGCGAGAGCGGCGCACGAAGGCGCAGCGGTCTCTGGGCGTCCTTAGCTGGAGGCGGGCGCAGGGAGGCCAGCGGTCTGCAGTGCCCCCCGCCGGACGACCCGGTACAGGACGGGTCCTGGCCTCGGGTTACCGGCACTGCACCTCTGCATGGGAGACGCGCGCCCCCTTCCTCTCTGCTGTGGTTGACCCGGTGTTAACGAAATTTAAAATCAGGTCCAAGTGTATTCTCATCCTAGCTCTGTCACATCCTGGCTTCCTGCTCCTGGGAGCTCTGGACTACTGCCTCCCTTTAGCTAATGTGGATAATATGGCCGACAAAGTTAATGAAATAAAGTGAGAGCATGCACTCAAATGCCTGGTGTAGAGTAAGCAGTCAATAAACAGCAGGTGTTGTTTTGTTGTTGTTGCTGTTGTTGTTGTTAATAGCTGACTAGACTTTGGAACATTGGATGGCGGTCTCACTGAAGTCTCTGCTCTTCTATGAAGGGGTTGAAGGGAGTACGAGGAGGCATGAGTTCTGCCTCCCCTCTGAAGTGAACCTGCGCACCCGGCTGGAATCCAACCTTGCTGTGCATCTAACTCCACCTATAACTGTACACCCAGCTGTCCCCTGCTTGAACCTAATATCCTCATTGCAAAATAGGAATAATCATATCCGACTCAAGAGTGACTGCAAGATAAATGCAGAGCTGCCGCTGTGCGCTCAGGGCAAGCCTCACCCCCTTACGCTTTCCCCAGCCAGCGCTTCCCAGGACACTGGTACCTGGAGCGCAGGGCAGGTGCAGTTCAAGTCCTACACACAGGCCGTCAGCAGGCCCAGGTTCCCTTATCTTACAACACTTGGTAGGTGCTCGGCACAAGCCCCGCCCACCCCCGCGCAACCAGTAAGCCATTCATCGGCTACTTACTATGTGCTCCTTGAATCCCATTCTATGACCTGGACTATTTGGGCTGTAGGACGCTTTCACTGCTGGAGTCCTTTTTTTATCTTATCTCCCCTGGAAACTCCCTCTCACAGATGCCTCAGATCCTTTCTGGAAGTTAGTAGTGTTGGCAATACTCAACACAGACTCCTGACCTGGAGTAATGGAACGTACAGTCAGAGGACCTGGAGGGCAAGGGCGGCCCTACCAGTTCCTGACTGTCTGTCCTGCAACCGCAGCTACGTCGTCTTTAAAAAAACACTGCGCACCTTCTGGAGTGGACCAGGGTGAGGATGAATAGATTTGTGTGTATGAAACCACCAAACACATAGCAGGTACTCAGCAAATACTAATACACTATGATTTGTTTCAAGCACAAAGCCGGTATCCACGTGAATATTTGTTATATGGGACTGGGTTTCCCTCTTTGCTGTGTTCTATACCTGGGAAAACTTCCCTTCAGGGTCTCCTTGCCCTTGGTTTTGTCAAATGTCAAACCTGTGACCTGCCATTCCTGCCCTCTTTCTAGGCGTTGGTGCTTTGCACAGAGGAAGAGTGATGGATCTTGCTATAGTTCAAGCTTAATATCGCCTCTTTCAAACCTGTTCAGTCATATTTATTTCAAGTTTCCTGAGATAGAAGTCAACATGGAAATCTATTATCGTGCTCTTTTTGGCGGCCAATGTGGCTTTTATCGGGGGTGGGGTGGGGTGGTAAAAGTTATTTTAAAGTCACTCTGAGTTACATGAGCACTTCCATAACAATATTTTCTGCCAACAATCCAAATATGATTCATTTTGTGGGTGTGCGATAAGATGCCAGCAACTCCAGGGTCCTGTCCCTGTGACTTCTCTAGCTCTCAAACATGACAAACTCCAAATGTGGGGGTTGGGAGTGGGTGGGAGTGTGTAATCTTTATACGGGCCTTAGCAGTTACATTGCACCCTTGTGTCCGTTATAGCCCTTTAATCCTCAGCACAGTCCGTTTTCCAGTTGAACCTCACTGAGGCAGAGTGACTGACACAGGGCTCATTCCCACGACAGTTGCCTCTCCAGCCCTGCCTCATCTCCAGGCCACCTTCTCAGACTATGACATGAGGCTTTTCACTGGCCACCTTAACAAGTGTTCTTAGAGACTCTTTAGAAATGATAGGACATGATCTTTATTAATACAGAGCACTAAACAAATTACAGAGTTTTCCCGTATTATGACAAGGTATGCAACAGCAGTTACTTTACCAAAACTATTCATTATGGGGCCATTTGTTTAAAGGTTGCCCTGGTGGCTTGGAGACAGCACCTTTTGCTCTGTGACTCATAGGAAGCAAAAATAAGTTACTATCAGGTGATGGTCATACTTAGAAGCCAAACTAAAAATGAGAAGGTTTGTCACCCTTGGGGGTAGGGCAGTTGGCTCCACTTTTTAAACTGGTGAGCTCTGTGTATTTCGACGTTTAAGATTCTCTTTGCATCATACATGTTTCTTTTTTAAAATCTATTCAAACATCTGCTGAGTAATTATGGTGTGCCAATTTCTGTGCTTGGCAAGGCACAAAGGGATATTATATGATCTCTGTGGTCCAGTGTTTGAAAGCCTGGTAGGAGAGATGCATGTAGTAAGTGCATCCAACAGACACCTCATCTGCAGAGTGGAGATAATCCGGGGGCTGGTGAGGCCGGGCCATGGAAAGCAAGTGTCAGAAGCAGCCACTGAGGACCTGATCCAAGGCAGACTGTCATGTACATCTTGCATTAACCCCATTTTCAGACAAAGAAACTGAGGCTCTGAGAGGGAAAGAGATTTGCTATTTCACAGCATAGCCAGGATTCAAATTCAAGGATTCGATTCAAAGCAACTTTGTATTTTCTGTTCTAGGCCAGGGCAACTCACTGGAGAGTCTTTGAAGAGCTTCTCTTTAACTGGTCTCTGTGCAGAATGGGGTTTAAAGGATGCCCAGGTGAACGCAAACCCTTTGTCTTAATTCTAGGCTATGTCAAATGCATTCCTCATCCTCCACTCTATTTCAGTTTCCCAAGGAATTCTGTTGGAAAAGAAGAATGGCTTCCAGTCTGTGTTTATCCTGGAAGTTAACATGAAGCAACTTCCCTCACTCCCTCCCCAAAGGATTGATTTTTATTTAGCGAACAAATACTTTAGCTATCTCAATTCTCTGGTGGTGAAACACGTTTTTTTGTTGTTTGTTTCTTATTCAGCTTTATTGAGGTATAATTGTACACCAAAAACTCTGCACATGTTTAATGTATACAATTCAATGAGTATAGACATATACACCTGTGATTCCATTACTTCAATCAAGGTAATACGCATACCCACTACCTCCAGATTTTCCTTCTGTCCCTGGGGGTGTGTGTGTGTGTGTGTGTGTGTGTGTGTGCGCATAAGAACACAACATGGGACCTATCCTCCTAACAAAGTTTTAAGTGCACAACATCATAGTGTTAACTATATGCACTATGTTGGGTAACAGATTTCTAGAACTTACTCATCTTGTATAACTAAAATCTTATACCCATTAAGCAATAACTCCCTTTTCCTTCCTCCCCACCCAGCCCCTGACAACCACCAATCTATTTTCTGCAACTATAGGTTTGAACATTTTAAATACTCCATATAAGTGGTCTCATGCAATATTTCTCCTTCTGTGACTTGCTTATTTCACTGAGCATAATGTCTTCCAGATCCATCCAAATTGTCAGAAATGGTAGGATTTCCTTCTTTTTTAAAAAGATTGAATAATATTCCATTGTATGTGTGACATTTTCTTTATCCATTCATCTGTCATCTTAGCTATTGTGAATAATTAATGTTGCAATAAACATGGGAGTGAATATATCTCTTTGAGAGTCTGATTTCAATTACTTTGAATACATGCCAAGAAGTGGGATTGCTGAATCATAGGAGAGCTCTAGTTTTAATTTATCTTTTAAAGATTTTTAAAAACTTATTTATTTTAGAAAGAGGGGAAGGGAGGAAGAGAAACATCGACCAGTTGCCTCCTGCACACCCAAAGGGGGACCTGGCCCACAATCCAGGCACGTGCCCTGATGGGGAATCAAACCAGTGACCCTTTCGGTCCACAGAACAACGCCCAGCCCACTGAGGCACACCAGTCAGGGCTCTAGTTTTAATTTTTCTGAAGAGCCTTTATAATGTTTTCCTAGAGGTGGTACCATTTTATGCTTCCATCAACAATATACAAGGATTCCAATTTCTCCACATCCTTATCAACACTTATCTTTTGTTGTTGTTTTTTTAAAAATAATAGTTGTACTAACAGATGTGAGGTGATATCTCTTTGTGGTTTTGATTTGCATTTATCTGATGAGTCGTGATGCTGACCACCTTTTCATATACCTGGTAGCCATTTGTATGTCTTCTTTGGAGGTATGTCTATTCAATTCCTTTGCCTGTTTAAAAATTGAGCTAGTTGGGGCTTTTGTTGTTGTTGTTTTGTTTATGCTATTGAATTGTATGAGTTCCTTGTATATTTTGGGTATTAACTCCTTATCAGATAAATGGTTTGCAAATGATTTCTACCTTTTCATTCTGTTGGTTGTTTCCTTTACTGTGCAGAAGGTTTTTATGATGTAGTCATGATGTACTCCCATGTGTTTATTTTGTTGACTGAGATTTTGGTGTCATATCTAAGAAATCATTGCCAAGACCAATGTCGAGATTTTCCCCTATTTTTTTTCTGGGAGTTTATGGTTTTATGCCTAATGGTCAAGCCTTTAATCTACTTTGAGTTGATTTTTGTGAATGGTGTAAGATAAGGGTCCCATTTTACTCTTTTGCGTCTGGATATCTGGTTTTCTCCCACCAGAAGAAACCACTTGTTTAAGAGGCTATCTTTTCCCCATTGTGTATCGTTTGCACACTTTTTGCAGATCAGTTCACTGTATATGCATGGGTTTATTTCTGTGTTCTCTGTTTCATTCTGTTGATCTATGTGTCTGCCTTAATGCCAATAACATATTGTTTTAATTACCAAAGCTTTGTAATACATTTTTAAATCAGGAAGTGTGATATCTCCACTTTTATTCTTTATGCACAAGATCACTTTGGCTATTCTGAATCTTTTGTGGTTTCATATTAATTTTAAGATTGTTTTCATATTTATGTTAAAATGCCACTGGGATTTGGATGGAGCTATCATTTCATCTACAGATCACTTTGGGTCACATGGACATTTTAAAAATATTAAGTCTTCCAATCCATGAACATAGGATATCTTTTTTGTCTTCTTTAATTAATTTCATTAATATTTTATAGTTTTCAGTGCATAAGGCTTTCACCTCCTTGATTAAATTAATTTCTAAGAATTAAAAAAAAATATTTGATGCTGTTGTAAATGGAATTGTTTTCTTAACTTTCTTTCATTGTTACTATATAGAACACAATTGATTTTTTTATATGTTGATTTTTGTATCCTGCTGCTTTACTGAATTTGTTTATTACTGCCAACAGTTTTTTTGTGGAGTCTTTAGAGATTTCTATTTATAAGGTCATGTCATCTGAATTTTACTCCTTTCTTTCAGATCTGGATGCATTTTACTCCTTTTTCTTGCGTAATTTCTCTAACCAGGATTTCCAGTACTATATCACAGAGAAATCACAAGCGTGGACACCCTTGTCTTGTTCCTGATCTTAGAGGAAAAGCTTTCAGTTTTTCACCATTGAGCATGATGCTAGCTGTAGGCTTGTCATATATGGCCTTTATTATGTTGAGGTACCTTCCTTCTATACCTAGTATGTGGAGTGTTTTTATCACTAAAAAGGGGATTTGTAGTTTCCAAGGGACAATGCATACCTACATAAAAAAGAGACCATATCTTGCACATAAATCATGTAGAGGATTGTAGAAACAGCTATAAAAATAATGGCGTCATTACAGAAAGATGAAAATGGAGTCCATTTCAGGCACAGAACAGGCTTTGTGTGCTTTTAGCAGGAATTTCATAGACTAAATCTGCAATTAAAAGGAACCTCCTAGATGTCTTATTAGTCATGTGTTTCAAAACAATGTACGTACAAGGACAGAAATATGCTGGAATTTATTACCACATTTGCCATTTTATATCTTATCTTCTCAAACACTGTTATATTGCTGCATCTCACTGTTTTGCCTGCTCCTAGATTTCTAGCTACCTCTCTGGGCATTTTTATATGATTTGAACAAGTGTTGACTGAAGATTGATTTCAAGTTCTACTTTCCTAGGAATTCAGAACTCCTCTTTAAAAAAAAAAATTTATTTATTTTTAGAGAGATGGGAAGGGATGGAGAAGGAGAGAGAGAGAAACATGGATATATGAGAGATACATAGATCAGTTGCCTCTCGCATGCCCCCAACTGGGGACCTGGCCCACAACCCAGGCATATGTCCTGCCTGTGAACCAAACTGACAACATTTTGGTTCACAGGCTGGCACTCAATCCACTGAGCCACACCAGCCAGGGTGAGACCTCCTCTTGATAAATGATGGCTAGGCCATATTAATTCTGTTTGGCTCAGAAAGGACCATCCAGCTGAGGTGAGGGTAGAGCTGATTCCTAGAGACCATAAAAGAAATGACACTGTCCATTAAGGTCCCCTCACCAGAAGCTTTTAAATAGGATAATTGGTGTCTCATAGGAATAAACCTCTGGAACAGAAGCAAATACAAAAGTTTCTGAGTACTTTCTTGTAGGCATATTACCTTCTCTGCACCTCAGTTTCCTCACCTGTAAGATGGGGCTGATCTTCACATGACCTGTGTCTTGCAAAGACTTCACGAGGTGATGTATATGAAAGAAGCCACGTACTGGAACATAGCAGCCACCCAGCAATCGTGCCCACTGTAAGAGCAGGAACAGCGCTAGCGATGATAACCATTTCTTCAACACTTACTCTGTCCCGGGCACTGTGCAAAGCATTTGACACACAGTGTCAGGGAGACTTTATGGACAAGAATGGCTGATCATGGCTTCTGCGGTTAGACTGAGTTTCAGCCCTGGATCGGTAACTATAAACTGGAGCAAAGAATTTCACGTACCTCTACCTCGGTTTCCTGTCTGTAAAATGGGGATAATAACAATACCTTCTGCCCAGGCTTCCTGAGTAACCCATATAAAGTACTTAGTATGAATAATGTCAGTTGCTTTATAAATAAGAGGGTGGGAGCTGTTTGCTACTATTAGCTCCTGCAATCATCCTAGCAACCATTGGAGGCTAGGAATGTTACCACTCTCATTCATAGATGAGAGAGCTGAGGGTCAGGGAGACTGGGTCCCTGCCCTAAGTCTGATGGCTAGTCCTCCACAGAGCCTGAACTTGACTTCAAGACCAGCCAACTCCAAATTCCTTGCATGTTGTTAACGACCTCACCGGGGTGGTGTCCCACAGGCATCACCTTGGAGACATTGCAGGTTTGTTTCCAGACCACTGCAATAAAGTGACCATCACAATAAAGCAGGTCACATGACTTTTTTATTTCCCCGTGCATATAAAATTGCTTACACCATAATGTAGCCTATTAATTAGTGTGCAATAGCATTATGTCTAAAAAACAATATAAATCCTTAATTATAATTACTAACCATCAGTGAGTCATCTTTTTGCTAGTGAAGGGTCTTACCTTCAATTTGTTTAAAAAAAGAAAAATGCAATACCTGCAAAGTACAGTTAAGTAAAGTGCAGTAAAACAAGACAGGCCTATATACAGTACCCGCTGCAGGATCTTGCATAGTCCATGGCGTCTTCCGATGGCAGTTTGAATAAGTACCAAGCACCAAAACAGAATTCACATGGTAATGAATGGGAACCAAAGCCTCCCTCTCCTTCCTTTTCTCATCGCTCCCCAACCAATGGGAAATGTTAGTGCACCCTCCTTTCCATTGTTTACCCTTACTTGTATTTGCGCATATATTATTTATTTTTATATTGATATTATTTGTAAGCCTGTTAGTGCAATTATACAGAGAGAGATGTGCCCAGGAGTTTAAAAACATGTGTGCTTATAATAAATCACAATACTATACATTTGTGTGGGGGGTTTTCGTACCTGCGCTTTACTTTACAAGATTGAAAATATCAGAGGCTGCATTCTCCAGTTTTATGTGCACGTGGCTACAAGCCCTGTCACCCCAAGCAACAGTTGAGGAGTCGATGGCTGCGTTTCTTCAAAACCCTTACCATGTTACAGCTGTCTTCTTTTCTCACGGCGCCATCAGGAAGGGGAACTTGTAGCCTGACACCAGAGAAATAACAAAGGATTTGGAATTAGGGAGCTCTAGACTAAAGCCTGCTGTCCACACTTTTTACTTGTTGCCTTCTTCTTAACAGCCATGCAGTGTTGTGCAAATTCCCCAGTCCCACAAAGCTTTGATTTCCTCATGTATCAAATAGGGATAAGGTGTTGTGAGGATTAGGTGAGCATGTGCAATGGTATATAGTAGATGCTTAAGAGGTTCTATTACTATAATTATTTTCATGAGTCAAAGAACAGGTTGGCCAGGTTCTAGGACCTGGAAAGTGTGAGTCCACCACCATGTTGGGTAGTCATTCTGATTGTTCCCATAAATCTCGCTAAACCTGGTGGTCTTTTCTTCTCCTGCTTCTCTGCCTTATCCTGGAGGACAGGTCAGAGCAGGAAAGCATTGGGTCATACCTTTGAGTGCTGCAAGCACTCTTTGGGGTGTCCTTCCCTGGGGATATTACATAGGAAATCAATGAGTCACTCTTTCAGTGATGAAGTCGATGACAAAAACTCCTTCGTCGATGACTCCTTCCCTATCTGGGGTTCCGAACTTGGGATGTGTGAGCTCCTCTATAGGAAGCCTTCCATTGCCCTGGGTCCGTCTTCAGCCAACACTGCCAGGACTACCAGCACCTGACACTCCACCTCTCCAAACAGGGTGACATCCTTCTCCTCCAGGGGACATTTGGCAACGTCTGCAGACTTTTCTGGCTGCCCTAACTGGGAAGACACTAGTGGCATCCAGTGGGTAGAGGCTAGGAATGCTGCTAAACATTCTACATCGCACAGGACAGCCCCTCACAGCAACGCATTATGGGACTCCCAAATGCCCACAGTGTCAAGGTTGAGAAACCCTGATCTAGAGGGAAGCGGACAAGAAGGCTTGTGACCTGAAACCTCTAGGTGCTGCCCCAGGTGCCTTGGCATGCACCCTGTTTACAGATGCAATGCTTGAGGCTGTGAGAGGTCGTATGACTTGCCCAAAGTTATTGAACTGTCAGGGAGATGGTTTCGTGACTCTAAGGTTCATTCTCTGTTAGAGATATGCCTCCTCAAGATTTCTATGGTCTTGATAACCCTTTAGGGTTATCGAACCCTTATTTGAGGTCTATGTTAACCCTTTAAAATAGACCTTCAAGCCCCGGCTGGGTAGCTCAGTTGGTTAGAGCCTCATCCCCATACACCAAGGTTGTGAGTTTGATCCCCAGGCAGGGCACATACATGAATCAACCAATGAATGTATCAATAAGTGGGACAAGTCAATCTCTTTCTCTCTCTCTCTTCTTTTCTCACTAAAGTCCATAAATAAAAATTTAAAAAATAAAATAAATAAGACCTTCAGAAGACTACTTGAGCCACAAGAAGGAGGCGATGGCTTTCCTGTCTTTGGGTTGCTCAGAGCACCAACTTACACAGCTTCCCCGCTCTCAGCTCTGAGATGACACAGCACACTCCTTAGCCAGGCACACAAGTCCCTTCAAGTTTGGGCCCCACTCAGGTCTCTAGTTCGCATCACAACTCTCGCCTCACACTTGCTCTCAGCGTTTCCTCCACACCCCACGTTCTTACTCATAGCCACACCTTTGTTCACTGTTTGTTAAATGTAGTACCCAGTTTACCCGATGACAATTTTAGGGGGAGAAAAGGACGACCGCTTTTCACTTGAATACTTGGGTGTTTATTTTAATGTGTACCTTTCCTCCAAAAAGGAAACTAGAAAGCAACCCTCATTATTTAGTGTGTCTTGTAAAAACAAATGCATGTAAGTTTTAGAAATGGTCAATTGAAAATATTATCGGTACAGAGAGTAGTCAGGTGTAATAAAAATCATGAAGGTGGTGTCCCTAGAGCTGAAGTATGTCTTTGCTTAAGCTCTTTATTACCTGTCTTTGTTTTATTTTTTTAGTTTTCAATTTACATTCGGTATCATTCTGTGTTAGTTTCAGATGTACAGCATAGTGGTTAGAAAATCATGTAGTTTACAGAGTTGTCCCCCCAATATTTCAAGTACCACCTGGCACCATACATAGTTATTACAATATTATTGACTGTATTCTCTATGCTGTAATTTACCTCTCTGTGACTATTTTGTTACAACCAACTTGTATTTCTTAATCCCTTCACCTTTTTCACCCAGCTTCCTTGCCCCGTCCCCTCTGACAGTTGTCGGTCTATTCTCTGTGTCTGTGAGTCTGTTTCTATTCTGTTTGTTAATTTTGTTCTTTAGATTCTACATATAAGTGCAATCATATGGTATATGACTTTATCTGACATTTCACTTAGCATAATACCCTCTTCGTCTATCCTTGCTGTCACAAAAGGTAAGATTCCATTCTTTTTTACGGCCAAGTAGTATTCCACTATGCAAATGTACCACAACTTCTTTATCCACCCATCTATTGGCAGGCTTCTTTCCCTGCTCACTGCCTTTTCCCTACCTGGTTTTTCGGCTCCCCAGCTTGTTCCCCTGTCTTCTCATCCATTGCACCCTTGCCTAGCTAATGCCTGTTTCTGCTTGAAGACCCAGCTCTAGCTTTCATTCCTCTAGAAGCTTCTCTGATTCTCACCCCCACTTCTCGCCCTGGCTGGAAGTGTCTCCTCTGTGGATTCCAGGAGGCAGGACACACAGCTAATTTAGTTCTAAAGCGGAGTTGCCTAGCACCGACGAAGTAGGGGCCCTGTGGAGCTCGCTGAAGAGCCGGCACAAAGCACACTGCTTTCCACCGTGGGCCTTCACTCGCTGGTTCAGCCTGTCCTGAAGAAACGAGCTCCTGGCTGGAACAGAGCCCCTGCAATAAGCCAGGACTCCAGAGCAGCTCGCTTCACCTCTGCGCTCACCCTGGACAGGGACCAACCGCTGTGTAGCGTTGTACCCCGACCTCCTCTCTACAGGTTGTCACTGTGTGCTCTGAAGTCTCTGAACTCGGGACTGGGAGCCCTCAATCTGTCTATGTGGGGCCACATCAGTCTTCCTCTCTGAGCCTCAGTTTCCCCATCTGTAAAATGGGATGGGGGAGACACCCACCTGCCAAGATGGCTGCGAGTTTTGACCTGAGTGAACGACTGCAGAAGCACTTTGTAAAACCATAAGTCACTTTGGAACGGATGAAGGGGTTGTTATTTTTAAGCTCATAAATGAGGACACCCGGGTGCTATGGGGTTTTCAGTGTGATACTGTGTAACTAGAATAACCGGATTGCACATTTATGCATCTATACATATATGTGTGCACACACCCTGATTGCAGAATGTGGCTTTGAGGCCTCCCTGGGAGCCAGGACACGCAAGTAGCTCAGAGAGGATAATGAGGACTCCACAGCTTAGAAGGGCAGAGCCTGAGAGGAGAGATATGTGATCAAAATCCAGGAACAGTTTCTTCCCTTCAGACATTCAACAGCACTTGCTTGAGCAGCTCCTCTGAGCCAGGTCCAGACAGCGTGGAGATAAAGGCTACGTCTCTGGCCTCGGCAGGATCTCTCCTAGCAGGGAGAAGCCGTTCCAAAGCCGAGCGATGAGTGGACCACAGGCATTCCCAGGTGTAGCTCCCAATCCTGGGGATCCAGAGCTCACTGTGAGGCAGATGAGAGAGTTTGTTTTAAGATGGAAGATGCAGCTGGCTCGTGCGGCTCAGTCGGTTGGAGCGTCGTCCAGTAACCGAAAGGTTGTGGATTCGATTCCCGGTCAGGGTACATTCCTAGGTTGCAGGTTCAATCCGTGGTCTGGGTGCATATGGGAGACAACCACTTGATGTTTCTCTCTCACATTGATGTTTCTCTCTCCCCTTTCCTCTCTCTCTAAAACCGATGAAAATATGTCCTCAGGTGAGGATAAAAAGAAATGGAAAGAAATGAAATACTACTTTACTAATCATCTTATACTGGATTCACGAGAAACGAATAATGTTTTTATTTCCCAGAGGTGTTTTAAAATTGCCAGAGTGTTTGGGAAGAGCAACAACTTGGCACTGACAGGTGCAGACACACCGTGGGCCCTCCTGGGGTGGGGGGCAGGCAGTGAATTGGGCCTAGCACCCCCCAGGGTCACCCCAGCGTCGAGCAGAGTGCTGCACCACGATCAAAGGTGCTGACAGAATGCGAGGTTAACATCAGCACACTGGGACAACCCGTGAAGGCTGTCTGGTCGAGTCCACAGGGCTGAGGGTCGGAGGAGGGTGGGAGGAGGGAGGGAGGAGGGTGGGAGGGTGCATGCTGGCTAAGAATCGGGAAGTCAGCTATACCATGTGATGGGGCCCGAGGCCAGAACTCTCTGTCACTGGGTGGAAAGCGACAAGGGGTCCTGCACAGAGGAGGGCCTCTATGCCAGTGATGAAACCTGCTCCATTCTTGCCAACTGGCCTCCTCTGAAGCACATCCTTGAGGCCACCGTCTGAGGTCCAGAGGAGGCAAGCCCTGATTCCTCGGCTTTGTGTGTCCCTACCATTCACATCCACCCAACCCTTTGAGCTCCTCTAGAACAAGGACCGATTCTTCTTTATCTCCAAATCTGTGGCACAGGGTAGGGACATGGAATGGCTCTTGAATGAAAGGAAGATTGGGATGAGATTACACATCCATAGAAGAGCTGTCAGGGAGAACCCCAGAGGCCCGGAAGCCTTGCATGCTCAAGAGTTACAGGTGGCTCTCATTTAGCTCTCACTCATTTAATTTATTTGAGCATTTCCATGGGGCACCTCTTTTTTTTCTTGTTAAAATTATTATTAGTATTAGGAGGCAATATAGGATGCCTACAATTTATATTGTAGGGACACACACACACACACATATATGCTATACATATAAATTTTGCAATATAATTAAAAAATGATAACCATAAGCCACCACCCAACTTGGAAATCAGAATATTTCCAGTACTGTTGACCAGCTGCACCTGCCTTTCCAACTCACCCCCTTGCAGAGCTGGCAGACTGCCTCTCAGGACTACTCTCCTGAACTTTCTGTTCATTTTTCTCTTCTATTTAAAAAATAGATTTCACTCCAGATTATATACAGGAGCACAATCCATTATTTCATTTATTTTGTGCTTCATAAATAGGTGTCATACCCTATCAGACCTTAGGCAGTTTGCTTTCTTTACTCATTAATTCTGTGTTATTGCTTTGGCCGTGGTCACCTCTGTGCAGTGCCCCACCGTGTGAGTACCCCATCGCTGTTAACCATTCATCTCCCGATGGACATTATGCTTGTTTCCGGTTGTTTTCCATTATTTGCAATGTTGCTGTGGACACTGTGTGTATGTTCTGGTGCACACGAGTAGGGCTTCATCTCGGGTATGTTCTGAGAAGGAGATTGCTGGGTTGTAAGGTTTGTGAATGTCCAGGAACTGGGGCAGTATATCCTGGGCCTGGAATTCAGAGCTGTCTATGATGGGATCCCTAGTACCCTCCGGCCTTGCTCCCATGATCCCTGCCAAGCCCACCCCCCTGTGTATCATTCCCAGAAAGCTGACTGACCCTGCACGTCCTTGCCTCTAGACTTTGTGCCTGGAATGCCTTTCCTACTCCCTTTCCATCTCTCTTATCTCAAAGTCCAGCTCAAAGCCCCACCTCCCTGCCCGATGGCTAGTCTCCTCTGACCTCTGCACGCTTCGTGTGGGGTTGGGGAGGAAATAACCAACGTTAACTCCCAGGTCTACAGCCTCCTGGTGTGATTTTAGAGAATTTTTTCAACTCTCTGAATCTCAGATCTGCATCCCTAATACAGAGGGGGAAATGCTCCAACTGCCAAATGGTTACTGAGGCCAGACTTACAGTTTTTACATGCATTCCTCAGTTAATTCACAGTGGCATCACATGATAGCAGGATCGTTTGCTTTGGAGTTTGATCTTCCTGGGCTTGAGGATTAAATGAGTCAGGTACACAAAAGACTTAACACAATGCCTGGCACATAGAAAGGTGCAGTAATTTCTAGCTGTTGTTAATACTCACGCCCTTATGAAGGAGCCACTGTTTCTATACCCAATTTACAGGTAAGAACATGGAAGCACCGAGAGACCACAGAGCTTGCCCAAGATTTATAGTCAAGTTAGGATTTGAACCTTCACAAGCCCAAGCCCCTAACTACTCCCCGTAAAGGAAGTTTGAAGGCAGGAGGCTAAAAAGGAAGTATTAACATCAGAAAATATTTTCTCCTTTTCTGCCTATGGATATCTGGTCAGAGCCCCTTGACTTGTGCCTGAATCTGTATTTTCTCTCTTTGAAAGTAAAAACTTTCTGTTGGGAAGGTCTGGTCATTTCTGCATCTGGTACCTTCCTGGTTAGCCGGGGCAAAAGGCTAACATTTAAATGTTCAAAATAATTCATTTAGGGGGAATCTCCCTGCTAGGAACCACTGCCTCCCTCTGTCTTTCTCTCTCTCAGATAATATTTTAAAAAACAAGTTTATGAAGTAATAAGCCAACACTATAAACATGTTTTCCAATTCACTACCAGCTGCCTGGTGAATCATAAAGCTCCCTGCAACGAGGTATGAATGAGGATCGTCTCCATAGGGAAAACTTTGGCTTTAGGTTTTCAAGCGGTAAACGGGTAACCAGAGCCTACAGACCATTTGTCTTTTGAAGAATAAACATGCTGCCCTACAGCACCCTGGCCTTTCCACCTGGGTGCCGCAAGCACCCATCAACAGGGGCTGGTATTCTTCGAACTTTGTACTCTCTAAGAGGCAAGGATTATGGCGTTGTATTTTAATTGTGATCAAATACACATAACATAAAATTTGCCCTCTTAGCCATTTTTTTTCCCAAATCCTCACCTGAGGACATGTTTATTGATTTTAGAGACGAAGGGAGGGAGAAGAAGAGGGAGAGAAACATGGATGTGAGAGAGAAACCTCCATCAGTTGCCTCCGGTATGTGCTGGGACCGGGCACAACCCAGGCATGTGCCCTGACCAGCGACTGAACCAGTGAACTTCCGTTTTGCAGGATGACACCCCACCAGCTGAGCTACCACCCCAGCCAGGGCTTAACCAATTTGATATGTATGTTTCACTGGCACTAAGTTCATTCACACTGCTGTACAGACATCGCTGCCATCCGTCTCCAGAATGTTTATCTTCTTGAACCAAAACCTCGTGATATCCATTAAACAGTAACTCCCCATGTCCCTTTCTGCCCAGTCCCTCATAACCACTGTTATACTTTCTATCTCGATGAATTTGACTTCTCTAACTACTTCACATATGTGGAATCACAAACTGTTTGTCTTTTTGGCTTATTTCACTAGACATAATGTCTACAAGTTCGTCCACATTGTACCATGTGTCAGAATTTCCTTCCTTTTAAAGGCTAATATTTTAAATGCTAATATTCCATTGCATTTTGTTTTCTATTCATCCATTAATGGACGTTTAGGTTGTATCATCTTTTTTAAAAACAATTTTATTTACTTATTTTTAGAGAGAGGAGAAAGGAGGGAGAAAGAGAAGGAGAGAAACATCAATTGGTTGCCTCCTGTACGTGCCTGGACTGGGGACCGAACCTGTAACCCGGGCATGTGCCCTGACTGGGAATTGAACTGGCGACCCTTCATTTTGTGGGATGACACCCAACCAACTGAGCTACACCGGTCAGGCAGGTTGGACCATCTTTTAGCTACCATAAATAATGCTACTTAAACTTGGGTGTACAAATATCCTGCTTTCAATTCTTTTGGATACATACCCAGAAGTGGAATTGTTAAATCATGTGGTAGTTTTATGTTTCATGTTTTGAGGACTGTTGTCCGTGGTGGCAGCACCACTTTACATTCCCACTAACAGTGCACAAGTGTTGCTGTTTCTCAATTCTCGCCAACACGTTATTTTCTGTTTGTTTGTTTTTTTCAATTAGCAGTAATCATGCCTTGGCTAAACCTCATTGGTTACAAGACTGCCACTACACAAAGCTGGGTTGTTGTTTTGTTTTGTTTTGTTTTGTTTTGTTTTGTTTTGTTTTGTTTTGTTTTGTTTTGTTTGATAGTGGCCCTCCCATTGGGTGTGAGGCAGTATCTCACTGTGGTTTTGAAGACATTAAGTCTTGCAAATTTGACTACTCAATGCACCTCTTATATGGTCCACATCCTCCATGAAGGAGGTGCTAATGTGGGATTAGACATGGAGAGGTTTTATTAGGAGAAGCACCTGCGAGGGAAAACCAGGAGGAAGCAGTGGGGGGCTGGGGGAGCCCCAGGGGTGGGAGAGGGGGTAGAGCTGTCTGTGGAGTTATCTCAAGAAGCAGAACAGTACCGGAGGCAAGTCTGACCCCAAGCGAAGGAGACAAGGAAAGAAGCTGGTGCAGGAGCATCCTAGATTGTCACGCAGTCAAAGGAAGGTTCAGCAAGGTTGTTAGGGAATCCTTGAACCAATGCCACCTCTCAGAGGCACCCAGTATCTCCCAAGAGCAGGGCTGCCATACTCGGTCAATGGCCGGGAACAACCCACGGGAAGTGCAGCCAGCACAAACACAGCGATGGATTTCAGAGCAGCTCTGGGTCAATTACAACCGATGACTGCCTCTGTAGTTGGAAGACTAAGTTAAATGAGGTCATACTGGGGTAGGGTGGGCCCCTAATCCAATAGGACTGACGTCCTTATGAGAAAGGGGAATTTGGACACAGACAGGCATACAGGGAGAATGCCATGTGAAGAAGAAGGCAAAGATGGGTGATGCTTCTACAAGCCAAGGAATGTCAAAGATTGCTAGCAAACCACCAGAAGCTAGGTGAGAGACACAAACAGGCTCTCCCTCAGAGCCGGCAGGAGGAACTAACCCTGCCGACACTTTGATCTTGTACTGCAAGTCACCAGAACTATGAGACAATCAGTTTCTGTTGTTTAAGCCTCTTAGTTTGTGGTATTTTGTATGGCAGCCCTAGCAAACTAATTGAGGAGAAGAAACCAGGGTATCATGATAATCATATTGACTATTTACTTTTTAAGGAGCATCTACCCCAGTGTGCGATTACATTAAAGAAAATCTTGTTACTAGAAAAAAACATAGTTGCTTATCAGGAGATTACTCTGATGTGGCAATACACAAATGTTTTCAAACAGCTGGTACCTTGTAAAAGGAGGCTCTTGTAAACAGGATATTCCTGTTGGCATGGAACTGTGTATTTGCTTAAAAAAACAGTGCCCAGTTTCTGCAACATTCAACCAATGCAAACAAGGAAATATAGCTGGAGAAATTAGAAAATGAATACATTGTAGAAAATCCCCTGGACATGAATGGAGACAAGTCCAGCTGAGGAGTGACAAAAGATGCCTGGCAAACACAGAAGCTTGCCCTTTGAAATGTTTGACATTTTCCTTGAAAAGTCACACTCAGGTACATTGAAAAGGAAGAGAACGTCAAAGGGAGAAGGGAGCTTAGAGATAATCTGTTTTTACTGGTTGCAGAAACTGGAACCCAGAGAGGGAAAGGGATTTGCTCGGGGTCACACAGCCTGCAAGTGGCTGCTGGGGGTCCGGACCCCAGCTTTGCTGACTCCAGGTCAGTGAGTCTTTCCCTCTCTGCCACCCTTTCCCCTTTCATTCTTCCATGTCTCTCTGTACCTGGTTGCTGAGTCGTTTGAGTGCATTAAAAAACCTCTCTTTCTTCCTGGCAAGTGAACTCTCCTCACTGCTCCTGCCCTCCCTGGGATTTCAGCAGGACTGGCTTTATGCTCTCTCCTACTGACCAAGGCGTGTCTGAGAATTCTTCCGAGTTATGTCAGTGGAGCTGCGAGGCAGGGTGGCATCTTTCTCCCCCAGACCTTGGTTTATTGCCCCATGGGGAAAGTTGCATGCCCAGCAAAGTCCTCCCTTCCTGGCTCTCTCCATCCCCATGAAGACTCATCAAGGAGATCCTTGATCTTGTGACCAGCGGGACAGGAGGGGTGAGGGGAAACTACATCCCAGCATCTGACCCGTACTACATGACAAACTGAGCTCTCACAACACACAGGGCTGCAAAGCCTCTGGAGGGACAAGGCAAACCCCTACAGAGCTGGTGTGGGAAAATGTGCAGTAGCGGAGGAGATGAATCCACCCTTGGGTTTGAACCTGGCTCTGTCCTAACCTTGGGCAGGTACCCGAACTTCTCCAAGCTTCCATCTGAGCATCTGAGCACAGGCTATTGGGAAGATTTGATGAGACAACGCATGTTAAGGGCTCGCTTCTGTGCTTACCGCCTAAGGCCAGGCGAGTGGTTGCCACGTTGCTGTTTTTTATAGGACGCCCTGCTCGCCTAGGTGTCTGATTACTTCCTACCGCCAAGACTCTGGGTACCACTAAGACGAAGGCTAGTGCAACCTGACAGCCTCTTAAAGAGCTTCTCTGCCTCCATTCTCTCCTCACTCCACCTGCCCTCCAACGTGATCTTGCTCCAGTGCCAATCTACTCGTGTTCTTCCCTCCGCAAGGAGCTCCTTTGGCCGCCCTTCACTTCCAGGATCAAGTCCAAATTCTGAGGCTTGGCACACGAGTCCATCATCGTCTGTACCTGGCAACCCAACATGTTCAAGCCTCACAAATTTTCTCATTCCTCTCTCAACACCTGTTGCTTTTTCACCCCTAAGGTCTTTGCACACATTGCCAGCACCTCCTGGCATGCACTCCCTTCCCTTCTCCATCTAGTTCAGTGGTTCTCAAAGTATGGTCCCTGGACCACAGCGGCTGTGCCTCCGGGGAGCTTGTTAGAAATGCAAATCCTTGGGCCCTAACTCAGACCTACTGAATCAGAAATGCTGGGCATGGGACCTGCAAACTGAGTTTTAACAAGTCCCCCAGGCGATTGTGATGCTTGCTGAAGCTGGAGAACCACTGCTTGGTGAAAATGGACTCAACCAAGCTCTAGTGGTGATTTATGAGGTCCTTTCCAAACCCCTGTACCCTTGACAAAGCACCTCAAAGTGTTCAGAGAACTCTGAATGCACCTCGGAGCCCTTTATCACAGTCAGTGGCTGTTACTGTTATCTCTTCACCTTTGTGAGTCCACCATTAGCCAGGAAGAGCTTTTAG
>PVJD01002126.1:181303-218853 GCA_004026545.1 Mormoops blainvillei | reverse complement strand
CCCCAGCTGTTATGTAGAAAGTGGACCCCAACACACTTCTTCCTGAAGGGTGATTCATTCTAAAATAATGGAGATCGTCAGCATTTTGTGCTCACAGAACTGTTTTCTCTCTGATACTTGAGTAACCTATCACTTCCCAAGACTGCTCTTTGGTGAGTTGCTCCTAGCACCCATCAAGGGCACCCCTCATTCTCAGGAGTTGTTTCTATATCAACAGTTCCAGTCTGCAAGCAACTCAGAGCAGCGCTTATTACAGTGGAGAAATCATTGATGGTGTTTGTTTAAAATTCCTGGAACTTTGCCCTGGCTGGTGTTGCTCAGTGGTTTGAGTGCTGGCCTATGAACCAAAACATTGCTGGTTCGATTTCCAGTCAGGGCACATGCCTAGGTTATGGGCCAGGTCCCCAGATGGGGTCCCTCTTGTACATCGATGTTTCTCTCCCTCTCTTTTACCCTCCCTTCTCCCTCTCTAAAAAATAAATAAATAAATCTTTTTTAAAAAAGAAACACCAATATGTGGTTGTATCTCATGCACCCCCTCACTGGAACCTGGCCCGCAACCCAGACAAGTGCCCTAGACTGGAAATCAAACCGGTGGCCCTTTGGTTCGCAGGTTGGCGCTCAATCCACTGAGCCACACCAGCCAGGGCTAAGTAAATAAATCTTTTTAAAAATAAAATAAAATTTCTGGAACTCGCTCCAGACCTAGTGCATTAAGATCTGGGTGCTGAAAAGCACTTACATCTCCTATTGTCAACTCATGTGCAACTGTGCCCCAGCAGAACGCTTAAACAGAGCTACTTTAAACAACTGCAGAGTTGCCCTAGAGAAGGAAAAGAGCATGAAATGCCATTATGTCACAATCCTGCATGTTCATTAGACAAATCATGGACAGGCTCAGAGGACTCCTTTTGATGACCAATCCAACTTTCAATATTGCCTGAAAAATCCATACTCAACCCTCTTTCCCCCTCACACTCTCCGCACTGTTCTTGTGTCCCATTTCATCAGGAGACCGGAGGGAATCAGCAGTGTGCTTCCCTGATTCCCGTGTTTCCAGATGTCCTGAAAATTTGTTCTGACCTCACTTGTTTTCAATAATTGTGTGAGCTTCTAACACACTGGAATAATTCAGGGATTTTTAGGACTGACACAGACTGCTTCCAACCTTTTCTTTTTATTACAAGCAGTGATTAACAAAAAACAATTTATGCAAATCAGGACTTCATGTCCAAAGCCATCTCATCCAGAATCACATATCTGATGGCTACTCAACATTCTAATTGGATACATATGTAATAGGCATTTTGATCTAAACATATTCAAAATTAAGTTCGCTCCCAAAGGCACCCTTCTCCTGCAGCCTTCACCACCGTGGTTTTTGGCAATTCCCTCCCTACTATTTGCTCAGTTAGATCACTTTGGTGTCATCATTGACTCCTTTATTTTCCAAACAACTCACACAAGGTCCATCTGCAAAACCTGGTAGCCGTACCTGTAAAATTTCATCTAGCAAAGACCATGTCTAGCCATCTGCTTTACTATCTCTCTGGCCCAAACCACTCATCTCCCATCACCATATTTTACCTCTGCAATCTATTCTCAGCATAGTGGGTGGAATTACCTTAAAAAACTTAAGACAAGTATTTCAAAGGCTTCTCATCACCATCACCTACAAGGTCCACTTGTTAAGCTAATTGGATCCTGCTCTGATGTTGTCTGAAACTGACCATTGAGTGTATTGGTTTGGGGGCTTCTTGGAAAGGACTCTGGTGCCACACAATATCAGATACTGCCTGTGACTGGCCCTGGGCAACCTGTTTGGAGCTATAAAACAATCTACAGTATGTGGCTGCCTCTGCTGGGCCTGGATGTGCATGGGAAGGACCTAGCTGTGCACTAAGGCTGTCTTTTACCTGTACCCAGCCCAGGGGCAGTTCAGCATTTAAAGGCATCCCGAGATTTGCTTCCCTCCAGCTGCCTGATGTTTACTAGGCTCAGTCAAAGAAAGATCCTCTTGTAGTAATTGAGTTGCATGAAGTAGATGCTCAGTGAGTCACCAGGAGGGGCGAGTGCTGTTCACCAGATTAATGCAGATTCAAACTTGGTGCCAGCTCTGGGCCTGAGGCTACTCGGCAAATATCCCAAGACATACCAAATCTAGCTACCACCAGCTGGTGTTTGCACACTTTTATGATAAGGCAGGGTCTCAGGGAATCATAAGGGTGAGGCCAGCCAAATTTATCAGGCCCAAGGAGACCAAGATTTGAACATGTGAAGGGAGGGTTCTGTACTAGTAGGACATGTGAGGGGGGAAATGGCCCCCATCCTGGAGCCACACAAGGTAGTCTGTTCCAGGCTTTGCCTGGAACCGGATGTCAGCAGGGCAGGGGCCACTGGGAATCAGAAGGATAGAGCTAGGAGACCTCCTGTGAAGGGGAGGAGCCAGTCAGGCTTGGGGGAAGATGGGGGCAGTTGCTCCAGCCCAGAGCCTCAAAGCTTAGTCCGTCCTAGACTCTGCCCAGACCTCAACAGGGCAGAGGCAGCAAGAGTCAGGACAGTGGGCTGCCTGCAGGGCTAGTGGATCCCCCATGCAGAGGAGGCACCAGTCAGGTTCACAGGAAAGTGGGAGGATTGGCCCTGTCCCAAAACCACACCACTCAGTCACTGACATCCCCTGAGTCTACCTAGACCTCCACACCCTGGCCCAGGCAGCTGGCTCTTGAGCAGGGCGAAAGCTCCACAGGATGGGCCAAGAAGGAGTCCAAACTGTGGGGCTACTGCATTCTCTCAGGCTGATGCCATACAAAGGGGCACTCTACCCAGGTAAGATGGCACCTGGGGAGCGGGCGACGGGCTCCGCACAGGGATCCTGGTGGCTGTCCCTTCAGCTCTCTCTCCAGGGCCACAAACCCCAGTCTCTCCTCACAGAACTATCCTGCTCAGCCCTCCCTCTGCCAGAGTCCAGGGCTAGTGGCTGAGAATGGGATTTTGTGTGATGCCCCTTCAAGAGCATGCCCGTTTCTCTAGTGGCCTCCCATCTCTCCCTGAGCAACAGAGCCCTGCAGATTTTCATAGCCAGATATTATGTGGGCTCCTCTTCCTGTCTCTGGGGCTCTGGGTTGGGGAGCTTGGCTCGGGGTTGAGACCCCAGCTTCTCAGGGGGAAACTGCAGCTGAGATACCCCTCCAGAGCCTCAGCTGCTGCCCGTGGGAGTGGGACCAGCCCTTTTTACATCTCTGCCTTTCCTACTAGTCGTGATGTGGCTTCTTCTGTAACTCCTTGGTTAAAAGGCTTTCCTTCAGCTAGTCTTCAGTTGGTTATTCAGGTTGATTGCTCCACATTTTAGTTGTAATTCTAGTTTGGTCCTGGGAGGTGGTGAGTGTAGCTTCCACCTGCTCTGCCGCCATCTTGGATTCTCCACCTGGCAGTTTTCTATCCATTGCTTGTGCAAAGAAAATGTTAGTGTAAATTGAGGAATTTAAGGCTATTAATATCTTTTTTCTTTTTTTTCAGGGAGAGTGACATTGAGGAGGGAAAAAAGAAAGCACTTGAGGGTAAGGGAAAATGGGTAGTACTTCTCTCCTTTCTAAATCAGAAACTATAAACTGCTTCAATCTGCCTTTTCCTTCCTGAGTCAGAAAAATAAAGTAATACAGAATCCAGTCTATTCCTATGCCTTGAGGCATGACTGAGACTAAACCATTAGGGGATGCAAATTGAATCCTCTCTGAATAAAATGCAGAGCATAACATACTGTTTGGGCCACAAGCAGAAGTCACCTATTCATAAGCGGGCTTGTCTCTGAACATTCATGGGCAGGGAGGAAAGTTTGACTCACAGGATTTTTAAAAATGAAGTACTACTTTCAGATTTTTTCTCAACTGAACTGACAATAAACAGAACAAAATCAGCTTGAGTCGCTGAATTCTTTTTTAATTAGACATTTCATTAACTTGACTCTTTATGAAAAGCAGTGCGAGTGATGGGAAGTGGACTTCTGCTTCTCACCTCACTGCTTGGGAGCCTGGAATGAGTCGGCAAGGTGGCTTGGCCTGCTCCGTGCGAGCGGCACAGAGGACTGGAGCTTTCGCGTAAAGTGAGTTCCTGTGACTGCTTACAAAAGCGAAGGGCGGGAGTGTGGTCATTCCTCAAAACAATTGAAAATAGAAGTACCATATGACTCAACAATCCCATTTCTGGGGATATACCCTAAAAAATTGAAAGGATCTCAGAGGTCCTTGTGACATTGATACACTGATGTCAGTGGCAGCATTATTCATAGTAGTCAGAACATGGAAGCAACCCAAGTGCCCATTGACATGTGGGTAGATAAAAAAAGGTATATATATATATATATATATATATATGATATATATAAATGAATATTATTCAGCCTTAAAAGGAAAGACATTCTGACACATGTTACAACATGGACAAATCTTGAGGACATAATTCTAGAACTGTGAAACTATCAGAACAATGATGACCCAGAAGACAAAGGACAAACAATGTATGATTCCACCCACGCAGTACCTAGAACAGCCGCATTCACAGAGCAGGAAGTAGGGTGGCTGCTGCCAAGGGCCGTGGGTGGAGCGAATGGAGCGTCATGGTTTAACGATGATGAAAGGATTCTGGAGGTGGATGGTGGAGATGGGTGTACAACATCGTGAATGTACTTCCTGCCACTGAACTGTACACTGAAAAATGGTTAAGGTCATAGATTTTATGTTATATGTATTTTACCACAATTTTTTGGCAAAAGCTAATGAGTCTATAGATTTGCCTATTCCTGGCATTTTATGTAAATGGAATCATAGAATATGTCATCTTTTGTGACTGGCTTCCTTCATTGACCATGTTTCCAAAGTTCAGTCTTGTTATAGCACGTGTCAGTACTTCATTCCTTTTTTATAGCTCAGTTTCATCCCAATGCATGAACAGAGCACATTTTTCCAGAGGCTGGGGGGCGAAGGTAACAGACAGTGACTGCTAATGGGATGCAGGGTTTTTTTTTGGAGTGATGAAAATGTTTGAAAACTAGATTGTTGCAACAGTTGTACAATTATATGAATATACTAAAAACTACTGAATTATATATTTTAAAAGGGTGAATTTCAAGATTTGTGAATTATATCTCAATAAAGCTGCTATTAAAAAAAAATCCTAATGGCCCTGGCCGGCGTAGCTCAGTGGATTGAGCACCAGCCTGTGAACCAAAGGGTCACCGATTCGATTTCTCAGTCAGGGCACATGCCCGGGTTGTGGGCCAGGCCCCCAGTAGGGGACGCGGGAGAGGCAATCACAAGTTGATGTTTCTCTCCTCCCTCCCTCTCTTGCCCTCTCTCTAAAAATAAATAAATAAAATCTTTAAAAAACAATACCTAATGGCATCTTAGGTGCATTAACAAAAGTAAAGTCCGTAACAAATATGGTAAAAGGGCACAAATTTAGTAGGAAGGTTTAGGTTCCAGTGGTGACTCTGGCACTTACTGGTATGGTTTTGGTCAAGTATTAACTTGCCTGAACCTCACATTTATGATCTATAAAATGGAAATGATAGATTAATGCCTACTTTGCAGAGAGAAAGTGAGGACCAAATGACATAAAAATATGAAAAGCTTTTTATAACTGTGAGTTATATATTATATTAGCATTAATTGGAACACAGAATATATGTGTGCCTGGGCATAAAATTACTGTCTTTTGTTCAAAGGGCTGTTGGGTTGAAGAGAATTGGAATTTATTCTGAATTGTTTTAAAGGACAGAACTGGAAACACAGATATAATTTATAAGGAAGGGAGATGTTAAATTAATAACAGAAAAACCTTTCTAAGGAAGGTGTGACTGCATACCTCTTACTCTTGGTATTAGAATAGAGACTGGATTCAAGTTTCACATAGACTGTTCACATAGAGGTTGAAATACAGCTAACTTTTTTCCGATTGTGACATGGTTTTTTTCCATATTTTCCCAGATTTTAATATTTCTTAACTCCAATGTTTTTCCAAAAGTCCATGTCCTCTATATTAGAAAATGTAGCCCTGTCTTTCTGCCCTGCACCCATGTCTTTCCCCAGATGCTCCTATCCTTTATATCATCATTTTCTGTCCTTCATAACCCCCACCAGCGGTGAAGCAAAAATCCAAGCATTCTAGGCGGTGGTTCGTGGCCTTAAATGCACCATGCAATCACCTTGGAGCTTTACAAACTATTAATGCCTGGCTCTCGCTCTTCGAGATTCTTAGAGGTCTCAGGTGTAGATGAGACATTAGGGTTTTTAAAAGCCCCACACAATTCTAATGGGCAGTCCAAGTCCAGAGCACTGCAGTAGAGAGAATGATTGTGTGACCCCCAGCAGAATTCAGCGCGGGGGTGGCAGCCCAGAGAGATTCAGTTCTCCTGGCTCCTGTCCTCACACATGCCATGCTGTGCCATGCCTCCAACCGCCTCTGCACAGGTAAGCAACAGCTGCAGGTGAGTCTGGAACAGATGTGAAGCTGGAATTTCATTCCAGCAATTACTAGCCCCACGAAGACTTTTCTTTCTGTTAAAAAACAAAATTCTCCTTTACACATATAACAGGAGTCAAGGAGGCCTGAACTGTCCGCTCTTTGAACTTTTTAGGGATAGTGTAGGTGGGCTTCCTCTTTGCAACATTTGGCAGAAAGACACTCAGGGCATGTGTTTAGGGGGCAGCCCTCTGTTAGGAGTCCTGACTTGAGAGATGACTGACCAAACAAGCAGTGTTGAGGGAAGACTGAGCTCCCCATGCACTCCACGGGGCCAGAGATACCCTAGCTAATTAAAGTCTAAATTGCAGATGGGGGATATTATCATTCTTATATTTAAAAATGTTAAATTGATAAATGCAGCGTTGCTGGGACAGTAGAAGACAGGTGTGTGAAAGAATAAGAATGTTCAGTGAGAATGTTAATCCCGTAAGTCTGAGGACTTAACTGACAGCCAGTAAGAGACCCTTGAGGGAGGAGAGCTCAGAGGGTTAAGTCTTTTCATGTGAGAAACTTCAAGTGTGTTCAATTTCTGACACCCCAGACTTTCTGTGGCCAGATGCTCAAAACAGTTATCTTTATGAAAACTCCTCAAATATTATTTTTTGAAAAATTCAGATGTATTTGCAGAGGTGAATAATCTTTTGATATGTGTGTAAAAGCCAAATGCTTGACCTGTGGACTCACTGGGGTTGGATATTAATATCATGCCCCCGCCCCCCAAAAGAAAAATATCTATCTTACTTATCAAAAGAATCTTTCATTTTAGGCTCTCAGGAAGTTTAAAATAGAGAAATATTATTTTCCTTAGAAGATCTGATAAATAATTCAGACCAGCTATAAATCTTAATGAAAAAAGTTTTTTTCTTTTCGGTGAATCTCAGTCCCCTGTCTGTAATGGAACATGGTTGTTCTTTGGCTGTTCCACCTCTGATCACAATATTTCCTGAAAATGGCCTCTGATTTTCTTTTCTTCCTCATTCTCAATCTTTGTGATTCTGGTGAAATTTATTCCACCCCCGAGGTCAAAGACAGGCATGTGACCCAAGTCTGGCCAGTCAGGGCAGGGATAGTGACTGTGCAGGTGGGCACATGATGGAAGTTAGGCCAACTAGAGACAACAGTGTTAATTTCAGGATACTGGTGTCAGCTAGCACTTTTTCAAACAATTTGCCATTACAGGTAAATGAGGTTTAATCTTGCTTTGAAATCCTGGGAGCATATGCAGGAGGCAGGCCTCAGAATGATCCCACCCTAAGGGGAAAGAAACTGGGTATTTATACCCCATTTCCCATCAGTCATTGGTGGAGGGTTACTGGTGGTGCTGGGAAGGGTTCATTAATTCCGTTGCGTTTTGGACTCTGGTGGTCAGAGAAAGCCCTCAGGCAAAGAAATGAATTTAGAAGTTGGCCCTGTGTGCACTGAAATAGTAAGGGCTAGGGGAACATGGGCGGGGCATGGACCCTCATCCATATACTACAATAAATAATGATCTTAATATGATGTCTTATTCCATTTTATCGTAAACACTTAGTCAATGTCAGTTACCAATAATATTTATTCATTCAACAAATATCTATTGTTCCTTGTACTAAGGTATGTTCACTGTGCTAGATGCTGGAAATAAAACAAAGCAGAATATCCCATTCGTCAAGGAGCTGGTGATCTATCACAGATACCAACAAGGAAACAAGGAATTATGTGCTAATGATAAGGGAAGCATGGGCTGCTGGGAGAACATGCATGAGAAGAATCTAATTCAGAGTGTGTTTTCTAAACACCCTCCCCAGGCTTCTGCAACAGGAATAAAAAAACTTGGAAGGAGGATTAAATAAAATGAGAGGTGGAAGATAAGTGGAGATTTTTACTGTACACTCTTTTGCATCATTGAATTTCATACTATGTGCATGTATTATATGTATTAAAAAGTCGACTTTTCAAAAGAATAATCATTCTATTTTAAAGGAGCAATCAGCATAACCAATAAAATTACCACCTATCATAGCAATCTAAGAGACTGTAAAGTGTGCATAAGGAGATTTGGGGACACAAGTTCTATTTGGGTGATATGGACACACGTGCCATGAAGACATGGCTGGAATGCAATCCAGAAAGGTCTAACCTAACATTGCACCCTGAGTGGCCCCAGGGAAGGGCCATCAGGGGAGTGGCAGCAGAAATCTCAGAGAGCAGAGAATCAGAGATGAAGCACCGGTCCTCGGTCCTCATTTCTAGAGCTGTCTTGGGGACAGGCTGCACCAACAGGCTGTCACCATTGCTGGGCTCTCCTCCCAGGGCTTTGGAGGATACTCAACAATTACTGAATGAAATTAATTCTATTCAAAAGTGGATACATAAACCTATCACAACGCATCACTAACCATTAAGAATATCCCTAGCTCCAATTTCATACTCACTAAATAGCCCTTTGGTTATAATCTGGCTTCCCATGTAGATAATGCTACAAAAATAGAGCAGGTTCTCCTGGTCAACGTTCTGACCCCTTTGATAGATTTCTTAAATGAATGCATCAGCTCTTCTCTGCTTGGTTAGTGTGACTCGGAACCCCTAAACCTGATTACTACATTGGGGTAAACTGAAGAAAAGCACGTTTCGTGACCTACAGAGCCAAGCACAGGACTTGAAGTTCACTGGCCCTGCCAAGATAAGTGGTCTGTGAGGACCTCAGTCAGATTTCTATTTCATTTCACACCACCTACAAATTCATACCCAGAATTTTGGAAATCATTGCTGTGATAAAGTTCATTCAGCTCAGGAGCATTCCTTTGCTCAAGTCGGAGGTCACTGCTCACCTGGGCAAGATGCACATATGCACCTCGGGATTTCACAGAGGATATGAATGGCAGGAGTAAAGCCATGGAGTCTGCTGACAGGTTGGGACAGAAACCACAATAAGAAAGAAGACTGAAAGCTAAATTAAGAGTCCATACCTTGGTGGGCTAAGTAGGCCACGACAACCAATATTTTAGCAGAAAGATGGTAAAATTATTGATGATTTTTAAAAGTAGTTGGAAACATTTTGCTTAAAGTAAAAACCCAGAAGACACAACCTTGTTAATTATTACAATGCTGTCTAGCTTTATACTCCTGTTTTCCAACATTTTCAATCCAGTCTATTGGGAAAGTGTATTTCTGATTTTATCATGTTGGACATCAAGAATTCAACTCAATTCCCTTCATCATGTGCTTATTGAACACCTATTATGTCAGGGTCATTATAGAAAATACAAAAGTACATTAGACCTTGTCTCTGTACGATCTAGGGCCACAAGAGTAGTAGAAACGAAATCCTGTTGACATGAGGAAGGGAAACCTAGTTATAAATAATTTTACCAAATTTGTTTAGTTTTCATTTTGCTAAAATACATTTATTTCCCAGTAGGCTATCTTGGGAGAGAGAAGGAAAGGAAAAATATACACATAATCCCCAGACCTAAAAACTGGAATCTAAGGGAAACTGCTGTGTCCTTCTGACACAGAATGTCTCCCCAACATCCTATTTATGGCACCTGTAAACAGAGTTCTTTTCTGCCAGCACCTGCCACAGGTCTACCCGAACCCAAGTCCCTGCTCCCACCTCCCACACTCGAGATGTAAAGCCCTGTGCCCGGCTTCTCACTTTTTCCTGCCCATACTGGAACCATCTCCTGACCCACAGCTGCTGCCCAGATACTAATTCTCCACCAAGCCCTGATTCTGTTCTACATCACACCTGGGGTTAGAGAAATTCTAGTTTGGGGGCTGCTCCAGCTTTACAGGGAATTGGGCTCTGGGCTGAAAAAGCTTTACAGCCCAATCAGTACTCAGGGTTTGGGAAAACGTAGAGGGAGCAGGCAAACTCTGATTTCTCAGGAGTAATACTGAAGCTGCGTTTATGACTTTGATAGATTTTTTAAAAATTAAATGTATTGGGGTGACATTGGTTAATAAGGTTGTAGAGGCTTCAAGTGTACAGTTCTATGATAGAGCACCTGTACATTGCATTGTGTGCTAGACTTCCTGAGCTTGCCAAGAATGGTGTAAGAAGGCCCAGACTCAGAGCTGCCCTGGATTAAAATCCCAGCTCTCCTGGGCTATTTATGAGCTGTACGGCTTTCAGCAAGTTACTCGATTTCTTTCCGTCTTCAGCTCCCTCCCTCATCTGTAAAATGGGAGTAATTTACATACTTTGTAGTATTTTCTGGAAGACTAACAAATTATATTTGTAAAGCACCCAACACATAGTAAGTACTTTATAAATGCTGGCTATAATTATTGTCTTACGTAGAAATGCAAATGGGATTTTAGATCAATTTTTGAACACTACTTATTTATACATTAGGACTGCCTATCATCAACACCTCATTAAATTTGTTATCACTTTTAAACATTTGTTGACCAAATACTGTTTCCTGTGGGGCAGACAACCTTTTACATCTTTTTAATGCAAAGGACAGTTTTTGTTAACTATTAACTCAGAAGGTATCTAAGTTAATCATGAAATACACAGTAGGTATTAGATAAACAGTTAGTTAGAGGCGCATACTTTATGCAACAGTGAAGTATAGTCAGAGAGAAGTCAACTGTTTATTTTCTACTTGAAGATAGTAGGAAAGAAGAAAACAACAGCCTCTATTTTCACAATTATTCCAATTCTTTCACATACTTTGTAGTTTCAAGAGAAAAACAAGGATATTTACTCTTACTTTGAAAAAGCAGATGATTTGAGGTCACTGGTTCTTAAGGGGATGATTTTCTTCCTATGCCAAATCATGACCCTTTAGCTCAGCTCTCCACACCATGGCCTGACCTCCTGTCTCCCTCGTAGGTCAGGGTGGCCAAGCACTCAGTGGGCAACCGTGGGTCTCCCCCTGGGTGAAGCAACAAATCTGTCTTACAGGACTTTTGTAAGGCTTAAAAGAGAAATCCACGTTAAGTGCTAATGCAGGCCCTCGATTAATATTAGCTACTTTTCATTGTAGCACACATTATACAAGATGGTACTTGTATTAACCCAGCTCCATTATACAAGATGGGACCCTGTTCCATCCTACGCCGGGGAGCCACAGAACCTAATTGTTGTTCTGCCCCCCATCCATCAACCGAAGCTGCTGTCACTGCTGCCAGTGGACCAGTGCCAAGGCCTTCCAACTGGTTTCCATGTATCCATGTTTATCTTTCTCACCCTCCCTTCTCCACACAGGAGCCAAAATTATCATGTTAAAAACAAGTCAATATAATTTTGGGAGGGGAAAATTGGAATAAATTTGTTCTAAGTTGCTCCTATTTTCTAGAAGAGGGGTTAATATATTGATTAACTTTAAGCTTTTTTCAAGTGGTTAAGTAACCATGATAAAATTTCAAGGATTACTCCTAAAAGAGTAGAAATGGAGTAACTAATGAAATGAGAAAACAAAGAAACAGAAAAAAATTAAAATCAATTTTTAAAAAGCAAAAATGAAACCAGAAGAAAGCTAGTACCTCTATATTAATATCCTACAAAAGTCTTTATTTAAAAAAATCATTTTTAAGAACTAAGAGATGTCATTATGTAATGATAAGATATTCATTCCATAATAATGAAACATAACAGTTCTTAAGTAATATGACTCTAGTAATAAATTGACCTCAAAGTATATTTTTAATAGGTATGAAACTATAGGAGAAACTGATAAATACATAGTTATCATGAGAGATTTCAACACCTCTCTTTTAATGACTGACAGGTAAAATGATGAAAAATTAGTAAGCAAATAAGACTGGAAGAGCACCATTAATATCCTTTATTTAATAAACACATAAGAAGCCTAAACCTTAAAATCGATCTAAACTTCTGCCATGCAAGATCTATTCATCATCATCAGCTGCTCAAGAAGTTAAAAATTACAAAGAAGAGAAAAAAGACACCTTCAGGTGGGCGCGGAGCAGAGCAGATGAACACTGAGAGGCTGAGAGGAAAGGTTCTGGGTCTGCGGTCAGCGCACCAAGAGGGGCAAGGAGCACCGGGAGACCATTTCCATCCTGATCATGTGAGGATTACTTTAGGTGATTTATTGGCTCTCCTGACACCCTCTGAAGGTGCTCTGGTGCCGTGTGTCATGCAGGGCCTATTGACCGATAGGTTCCCTTTTTGTAACCTAGGCATGGCCAGAAATGCTGGTGGATAGCCCTTAGAAACAATTTTCTGTTTTCATTGCTATGTTGACATGTTTCATGATACTGTTGGTTGAAAAGACAGATGTTTAGGTAATGCCGGCATGTATAGTTGAATGACTGGCATGAAGTAAAGATAACCCTTTAAACCTTCATTCTTATCTTCCTCCCATTTAAGAATGTCTTAAAACACAAGTATGTTCTCGGTGTTTAAAAAGCATTTACCCGTCAAAAGCCTCCGTGTTGCACATCTAGAGCTGAACTTCCTAAAGATACGTGCTACTAGTGAAATGAAGGATTTTTTTCCCCTAAAGAACATGGATCACGTTAGTAATGATCATCTCTATACATATACCCAGCAAATTCTCTCCACTGTGGGAAACTCTTCCTCGGCACTGGGAACTTTTAATGTCCACGAGAAGTACCTAAAATTTTGAATGATGGGAAAAGTGTTCTACACAGCTCTGGGTTTAAAAATTTCTTTCTCTTCCTTTCTATACCCATCATAGGCTGTAAAATCCTCTCTCAGATTCAGGAAGCAAATGAGAACAGGAAAAAATCATGGAGAAAGTGTATAATCCAGGAGCGGCTTCCTCTTGTGTGGCTTCATTGTATGCATTTAAACGATGGGAATCAGGTTAGAAACGGAGAGGGGAAAAATTAACGAACTCTGCCAAGAGACAGGACACCTATGCTCTAAGGAAGGACCTTAGAACGTGGCAGACAAAGTGATTCAAGTGCTCTACAATTACCGAAGGAATATTCGTATTCGAAAGTGGCCAGACAGATGTGGGCTGGAGGCAATGGAGGAATAAGTACTGAACCAGAGACACAGAACTAGGACAATGAGCCCCGAAGCAGGCCCCGACTGGCACTGGTCCATAAATTAACATTCCCACAAGACCAGGGCTTGGAGGTAGACTGTCATCCACACTGGGTGTCATTGCTCCGTCTTTGTTCCAATGACTGCTCATCCATAGCGTGTGACCATTTCACCCACTTGTCATCTCAGTAAAGAAACGAGCAAACACAACCGCTTCAGGCGTTAAGGAGGTGTGCTGGGAGATCTGGTTGGACATTTGAGTCCTGAGACACAGAGAGAAAGCCATTCCCCATGTGACATGGCTCTCCAACCCACCAAGTCATCTCATCAATTGACATACACAGTCAATTGTGCACCCTGAGGTACTTAGACTAACTTTCGGGAAAGGAAACAGACTGAGGGGACATGTTGAATTTTTCTGAACAATCACCCAAATTTCCCACATTATGTTGTATGTCTACATAGCCAGGTAGAGTTTCTTCAAATTTAAGTATAGAATATATTTCTGACATCTGAAAAGTCACACCATCAAATTTCAATGCTTTGGTTCTCAGAAAAATGTTGAGACAAAAGATACTCTGATTTTCTTTTACTAAGAAATGGAGATAGTAGTATTGCTTTATATCACTGGAGAGGAATAAGAATTACTTGATTAAAATTAATTCCATAAATAAAAAGTATGTATAGGAAAAGAGGCTGCACAATGCCAATACTAATTTCCGCATGAAAGCATGGTCACCTAAAATGGAATATATCCATACTTAGTTTTTGAATATACAATTGGTCGTCATTTTAGAAAGAAGGAACCAGAAACAAGATGTCTTAGAATCTTCAAAATGTTACTGTATTCTGTATACAGCTGACACCTATGACTTTTCTTACCCTCTGACCACAGGTACCTGCATGTAGGCAAGGCATTCAGAGTTAAGGGGGGTAAGTGAGGACCAGGGCCTCTTGCCTAGCGTGCCCTCTTCCCATAGCTAAAGCTTATAAAATACCCTGCAGACATTAGAGCACGAGAGAGAAAAGAGGAGAAGCATCACGTGGTGTAAGTTAATAATTATTTAAACCCCTAATCAAAGGCTCAACTTTTTCATGCGTGGCTCACTACTCTGGCCCACCCAGGCCCCGAAGCTATTTTTCTGTCTTCAAATTAGGAATTTGCTGATCAAATCGAATACTGATTCTGTATCTGACATGATAAGTTTTCTCTTTGTGGAAGTGATTAGGTCCCCCTAAGAAACTGATTGCTGCCATTTTAAGTTGCGCAAGGAGCAAAAGCACTTCCTTTAACAAAGAATTCCAGTATATTCCTCCTATTTTTTTTCACCACTTTAAAGCCTTTTTTCCCTCAGCCTCATTGTTTGATGCATTAAAATGTCAAAGAGTAATTGAATGAGTAAAGCCAACATGGGTAACATTTAAATAAATATTTCCTTTTGTAAGTGTTATCTCTCATAATTCTTATATGCATGTAGATACTTAGATACTTTAAATATATTTTTATTTAACTTTATTGTATTTTTTCCATTACCATTTAGTCCCCTGATAACTCCCCGCCCCCCATAAACATATATTTTCTTTTGCAAATGTGTTTGAGACCAATACTTCAACATTGCCTTCAATTTTATGTATTGTCTGTTCACAGGCTTAAGTCCAATTGACAGTAGGTCAACCCTCTGCTTGTTTTTATGAAGCAAACCTAAGTAGCTGAGCTTCTTTTTGTCATGTCCAGCCTAACAAAGAGGCAAAATAAGCACCGATTTGTATATATGACTTTAGAGACACTTCTGCACTTCTCTATTGTCTTCTTGCTAATGTTCCATACTCTGCAACTAGAGATTCATTTTAAGGGACTCTACCAAAATGTAGCTTTCCCCCCAAAAGGTGACTCTTGATACCTACTTGACATAGTGGTAAGTCAATTGCACGTTATTGGGAACAAATATGTCAGAACCTTTCTTGGGAGGTGGTTGGAAGGAAGGTCAGATGGAAGGGGGGGGGCGGGGCGGGGGAGGGGCGCCGGGAGGCAGAGGGAGTGGAGCAATCCAGAGAAAGCATGAGAACAGGCAGCGAACTGAAACGGTTCTTTAAAAAACACATACAGGCCATTTTCTTACTGAAAATGGCTTTAGAGGGGAATGTTCAGTGACCAAATGTGCGGCCCCTGAAACCTCTTTTGAGAGCTTTCGTTAGTGGAGGATAATCAAAAGCTGCCACCTGCTGCAGCCCCACGTGTTTGGTCTCTGAAGGAGCATCTCCAGTGGTTTCCACTCCCTTCTTGTGTTGCCAGAAAACAACTGGGCCAAATGGTAGGGACAGTTATTTGGCAAGAGGCTGAGGTTGCCAGAGGAATGAAGATGGAAAACAAGCAAAATTAAAATGAATTTTCCGCCTGGGATTTTCTAACATCCTATCTGGAAGGGGAAGGAAATTGTAAACTTGCACCCAAACATCTAGTGCCAACTGGAATCAAACCCTCCTTGTGTGTGCGTTTACTGTGGTAAAGGTTCATGCGCTTAATGGTTTCACAACACCTAAGTGGTCTTCTTGGAGGTTTCGTCCTTGCACAAACTAAAGTGAGAGTTAAGGGAAAATGTGTTTCTTTACATGACTATTCTGATGCTATCGTACTTCGTTTCAGAGTTATTTCTCTTCAAAATAGTATGGTAAAATACAGCACTAATACCTGTTTAAGGGCCAAAATAACTTTCAGAGAGAAATAAATAAGAGCATAAAGATATTGCTGAAGATATTTAAGTGTATTGGTAAAATGGGCCCTGAAAATAGCCTCTATCCCAGGCTTTGTAGGGGAAACTTTTACTAGAACACATTTTTTAATGCCTAAATTCTTAATATGTTTCAGACCATATATTTCAGTGCAAATGACGGTACATAAAATACTTATCCCTAACTGGAACCTGAAATAAATGTTCACTTCATTATGCTATCATCAATGGTTAATTTAAAATTTTTCTTTCATCTGCTTTTTTTCAGAAAAATATGAAAAAGGTAAAGCTGGCATTCATACCTATACTTATTTGCAAACTCTGTATCCCAATGATATCCATTTTTCTTCTATAAAATTATTGAGAACTATAAAACATTAAAAGTTCTTGAAAATGACCATTGTATATGGATCTTTGATAGACATCTAAACAATACATACTAGCTAATAAAGACTTTAGTTCTGTGATTTGAGCAAGAAACAATTATATAGTTGTTATTTTCTTAAAAACATGCACACAAAAATGTTGCTAGTAGAAACATAGGCTGCATCTTTACAAAATTCCCAGATCTTGTTGATCTGGGCCAATGGCTGTAAGAAATGCAGGGGCTGGACAAGCAATATGTCATTGACCCACGTCTGCCTGTAGGATTGTGGGTGTGGTGCAGGCAGTTGACTGGATTGTCTTAAAATCCAGCTCAGAAGACAACAGACTTCCAAGAAATGGCCTTTCCTTTCAGCTTTCACTGAAAAAATTGAAATTTGATAAAGGAAAGTGGACTTGGAGCTACAGCTAGACACGGCTAAGTTAGCAGCCTGCCTTGATCACTGCCACATCAGTGACAGAGCCAAGGATTCTTGTTGGAAGCTGGACCTTGGTTCAGCTGTTTCAAATCCTGATGGTCCTGACCTGTGGCCTTCAGGCGCAAGATCCTTTTGATCACATGCTGGTGTTTACCTGTGGACTACACATTAGCCAGAGACATTACTGACCAGCTCAGTAAGCTTAGCTCTGTAGCTAAACTGGCTGGTTTGGCTTTTTACTCATTGTAAGAATTGGAGCAGGTTAGTTAGCACCTCTGGGCTTCAGGTTCATCCTCAGTAAAATGGCAGTTCAACTAGGAAGGGCCACCTTCTTATCCAGAATTTTAGTTCTCCCAAATTGCATCACCTCCATAGTGCAGCAATATTTTCAAATTTTCATTTTTGTAATTATTTTTTTTCTTGTTTAGTTGTTGCAATGGGAGTGAAGGACTACCCAACAGAGTATTCTAGAGAATCATAAGATGTTAGATTCAGAAATATCATCAATATTCTTACACAAATCACTCCCATGGGCCCCTCCAACAGGCATCTCACCTTCTGAAGGTGCCAGATAAGAAGTAATCACTGATCTTTATGTTCAGGCACCCCAACCACCATTAGAAAACTTTTCCAAAATCTCCCTCACTGTAATTTTCAACTGGGGTTTAAAAATTCTGAAGCTTAGCAAGTACCCAGCCAAGGAGAAAACACCGTTCTTTTCTTGTGGTCTCTGTATGTAGCCCTGAGTGACCCTTTAGGGACCTGCCTCCCACCCCAAGTGCCACAGGTTACGTTCACGGTGTCAAGGCATAAACGTATTCTTTCTCAAGCGAGCCTCTCACAGTGCCTAGTGCAGGGTCAGCACTCAATAGACCCTTGTCCAGTAAACAATGGAGAAGAATCAAGAAACTTGGTTCACCATTGTGCTAAATGTATGATAATGAAATTAAATGTCAACTGTGCCTGAATTTTACTTTATCTTTTATCTGGACTTAACATGTTTGGTTTCAAATTGAATAGCTGTGTTTCTAGAATTGATATAAAAATGATGGGTGGAAAAACCATGTAGAACTAATAATTGAGACAATGACATTGGTGATTTAAGAAAATTATTTGCATTAATTCACCAAATGTAGTCACAAATTAATTTTTGCTCTAGGATTACTCAGCCCTGCATTTTCTTTTCACTAGAGATTCACTGTGACCATTTGGTTCTAAGTAGCATCGGGAAGGAGATGAATTTCTAGGTCTTCAGGTTCTTCCATGATGAGTTCCAACTGAAGAAATATTTGAACTTAAATCAGTAACTGGTAGTGAATTATTAAGTAAAGGATACTAAGGGACAAAAAGAGAAAGATATAGATCACATTACCCTGCCCTAGATTAAAACCCAACACCAACCAACCTTAGGTGCATAGTTCACTGACAAAGCATTCATTAGCTGTCGAAAGCTGAAGTCCACATAATAACACTAGTTTGGTCCTGGCTGGTGTGGCTCGGTGGATTGAGTGCCAGGCTGCGAACCGAGGGGTCGCCAGTTTGACTCCCAGTCAGGGCACATGTCCAGGGTTGTGGGCCAGCTCTCCAGTGGGGGATGCATGATAGGCAGCCACACACTATTGTTTCCCTCTCTCCCTCCTTCCTCTCTAAAAACAAATAAATAAATAAATTTTTTTTTTAATTAAAAAAAATAACACCAGTTTGCACTTGAACCCTTGCCATGAGATGTGATGTGATATGCGGGTAATTGAATCCAATTTTCTAATCAAAGGCCCAGAAGCTGACTTCCCGGACACCTGTGGGTGACTGCTTTGTTCCCTCCATTACTAGTATGTAGGGTGGGGGCACTAATCTTTCTCTCTCATCATGTGGCTATGGGGTTTTCTTTTCTTAAAGCTTATCTAACTTTGGCATGTGTTTGCAGCTAATGGCATGATCAAAGATTGAAGTTACCGCACCATCTTCAGCATAAATCCAGTCATCATTGTGTGCTATCTTTTCAAGTAAAAATAACAACCAGTTTACAAATGGTCTGCAAATATATATCACCTAGGAAATCCAAGGTAGAGAATATAATGGATCCTGCTTCTGAGAAGAGAGACGCTGTTTTAACTTTCTTAATAAAATGGTATTTTTCCCTTAAACTAACCAAGTAAGCAACCTTTTCCCTAATAAAGTATTGGAAAGGGTGAAAATGAGGAGTCTGATAATATGCCCCTTCTTTTCCTGTCTCTTAGCTACCTGGGGAGCACCTTGGTTCAGCTCTAGACAGAGAAGCAATGTGGGTGGCAGTTGAAATGCTTTAGGCCTGTATTAGAGGGTTATTCCGTGGGCTCCCCAGCTAAGCACATGTTGCTTAAGACCAGCTCCTTGACATGAGCCTGTAAGGTTTTCCCCATTTCGGAGATGTGATATAAAACTTAGACAGCAAAAATATATCCTTTTCATGTCACTTAGATAACATTTCCAATGTATAAACATCCTCTGCATCTAGTGACAGTGAATGAGTGCAGCTGATGGTTCAGCTAAAGGATCACTTAGTTATAGCATTTAAATAAGAGAAGCAATGAATCTTATGTGAAAAAGTATGCAACCTGGAAAAGTTTTATCTTTAACTATATCTAAGTTTATATACCCATATAATTCTGGTGATAAAAGGAATAAAAGTTCCTCACAGACAGTTTGGAAAATTAAAATCACAATGCAACACTTGAAATACTTCTTCCACTGTTTCTGTGCATCTATATTCTTCTTTTCAACGAAAAGAGTTATTGTTTTATATGTTTGCTTTTTCATAAACAGCATAATTTCCCATGTCTTTAAATATTCTCTAAACACGTGATTATAGTGGCTGAATACTATTTAATAATATGGTTGTACTAATGGTAGTTTATTAAACTATTTCTCTGTCATTGGACATTTAGATGTCTCCTGTCTTCACTCTTATAAACAACTCCCTTTCATCTTTGTGTGAATTTTTTCTTGTTTCCTTAAGAGAAATTTCTAGAAGTAAGATTCATATGAAGAAATGAACTCTTTTAAGGCCCTTGGTATGTCTTGATGAATTTATTTCCCAGTTACATTCCTACCAGCCAGTGGTACTTACTTGAATGAGTTGACTATGTCCTTGGATATAGTTATCTCTTGGAAAAAAAATACACAGCTATTTTTTGTTTGTGTATACAAATGGCATTATAGTACAAACATAGCTTAATTTTTACTCAATTTTTTAAGTCCATTCTATATTGCCATAAGAGTCATTGCTTTTATCTGCTGCCTCTACCCCTCTGCCATTATAAACAACACTGATAGGAACATCTTCAAATATATCACCTTTTGGATCTGTGCAAAAACTTCTTTGGAGTACAACCCAGCAGTGGAATTGGTAGGCCAAAGGGTGTTTATATGGTCATTTTAACTAAAGACTGTCAGGTTGCTTTTAGCCAATCCATTTCAAGAATGAGAGAATTGCAGCAGAGCTTACTACTGATACTGTCGTATTATCATCTAATGCTTATCAAGGCTTATTACATACAAGAAACTATGCTAAACCTTTTACATACACTATACCATTTCATCCACTCAGTAATCCGGGGGAACAATATGCTATTATTATCCACATTTTTCGGAGGGGTAAAATGAGAATGGGAATCAATAGTTGATAGAGCCAACACAAAATTCCAAGTCTGAAGCCCGTGCTTTTGGAAAAAGAACCACTGCATGTGTAAACTAAAAGGCATATTGCACCGTGAGAGGGAACACTTTCAGTAGAGAGTTAAAGAGAGAAGTAACCTTCCCAGAGCTAAGGAGTGATTGGGTCGAGAGAATGTAGAAACAGTAAAAATGCAACTGCTGTTTCTGAAACTTGGTGGTGAGAGGAAGAGAGATATCAGAAGGAAGAAATTTAAAGAAAGTTTTTGTTTAATTTAAATTTTATGGCCAAAGCAGTTTGAATATATTTGTAGGATAAGAAGAGATAGGCTAGAGAAGAAAATTTGAAGATGCAAGAAAAAGAGTAAGTTGACAGACCAAGGATACAAAGAAGGTGAGAGGGTAAGAGATCAGGAGCACATTAAAGGATGAACTTGAAAGAAGAGGTTAACCCTTATGGTAGAATCAAAGGAGGAGATGTGGGGTGAAAATGCAGGAAAAAATGGCTCAATGGCAGAAAACTTAAGGGAATGTGTGGTAGTCTATTATTTTCTTAGTAAACTGTGAGGTGAGGTTATATGCTCAAAGTCATGATGGCAGAAGTGGAGAATGTTTGCAATAAATTCTGTAGGGAATGAGATGGAGAGTGAATTAAAGATGAGTAAAAAGGATATGGAGCAGCAGAGAAAATAATTTAAGGCTGGAGTATCAGTCAGGGTTAGCTACAAGTAATGGAGACCACTTCATCTATTTTAAGCAGAAAGAGATTTAACACAGGTGGATACCTACAAATCTTTGGGAGGGCCGAAGTAGCAGACTCCAGGTTGAATTTCCAGGAGCCACTCCTGGAATCACAGTGCAGAGCCAGCCCACCAGGAAAGCTGTAAACTCTACCACAACCTGGAAGGAGGGGAATGAGTAGGGCACAGGTAGAACGATAAAGTTCAGTAATACACCATCTTAGTGGCCCATGAATGCTGGCTCTAAAGTACCGCTTCTCTTAGATTCACACCGAGAGGGAATAAATGATCCACCTCTGCTTCACATTCATAGCCAGTACTTGAACTCTAAGAGTGTCTGGGAAATGCTGTTTACAGCTTCACAGGCTGCAATAGACTACAAATGCACGCCAGAAGGAGGTTGGAGGGGATATTGGATGCCAACTCATTAAAGATATATGCACATAATATATAATGTAATATATTATATTACTATATATGTATTATAATATATAATATGTAATATATTACAGATAGATAGCATATATAGTAAATTATAATTTAAAGAGAAACCTACCCCATTCTCCTTACTATCTCCAGCAATATCAGCAGTCTGTAAGCAAAAGTGGGGAAAATGGGTAGTTTCATAAGGGAAAGGTTAGGAAGCAAAGAGATCCAGGTGTCTATAGAAATGGCTGTAGGCATGACTGAGCATGTGAGCTAGACTAGTCCACAGGGGCCAGGAGAAACCAATGAGATATGAGGATATAGACATATGCCCGATACAGAGCCATGGGTAAGGGCAGAGACCAGAGAGCCAGGCTACCCTGAACAGTAGCCCTCTGCAGGAAGTCACAGGCAAGGCCAAGGCTGAGAGAATTACCAAGGGTGCTGCTCACACCAAAGCTGAATCAGACAGGGGCTCACAGGGTAGAACCAGGGTGAAAGCAGGAATACAAGTGACATAGGTTAAGGGCCTGATATAAAGTAGGTAACTATCAGTAAATTCCTGCACCATGCCACCATTCTCTACTGCTGAGCCCATGGCAGGCATTAGTAATCAATCTCAGTGTTTTCTACTTCTGACCCTGGGTGGAGCTTTTTAACTCAGCATACCATGCAGCTAGATCTTCTCAACTGGACCTGACATTTGTCATAAAATCTACTTTCCGAGCAGGCTCTAGACTAGTACACAGAGCAGTGGTGACATTTTGCATTGAGATAAGGGACTTGTACCAGAAAGTAATTGAACACATTTCTTCCTTTACTGAGAAAATCTTGCTCTGACAGAAATTTCAGTTGAATTAAAACTTAATGGTGTTGATTTAGAATATATTCCAAGGTCCTTTACTCATTAAGGGTCAATAAAAGTTCAGGGACCACGCTTTTAGTAACACTGCCATAGATCATGAGTTGTTTGATAGCAAGGAACCTGCTATGATTCATTTCTGTATAACTCCCAAGGCATATGGACACACTAATGTTTATTAAACAGGAATGGTTGAAACAGAGAGGAGTATAAAAGAAAAATCAAGATATAAAGAAGTGGTCAGAGGGTCTTGGATCCTCAACAGCGAGCATGTTGACTTGTTTCAAAGGTGGATGGATGGGTGGATGGAGAGGTGGAAGAAAGGAGGAGGTAGGAATAAGCATGATTAAAGATATGTGTGGTGAGACATTTTGTTCTAAAGAACAAGGGAAGAGTGAAAGATGGCAAAGGAAGTGTTAGTAATCTAGACGTGTCTCAAATATCAATTCGTTGCCTGCCATCTTCAAGTTTTTTGCCATTTCCATGTGTTAGCCATGCAAACATTTTCTCAATTCAGTATCCACTGCTTAACATCAGTTATCCATTCCTGAAAATGAGCTGCAAGTAAAACTATGGATTTTAATTAAAGAGTTTAAGTAAAACTCTATTTAATTATTTTAAATGGGAATGGTTGTATTATACATCAAACCAAAACTCTCAACCAATTTCCTAAAAATCAATAAAAGGCAGATGTGTCACCAACAAACTACCATGTTAGGATAGGAAACACTTAAAACATTGCTTCCTGTTGACTGCAAGTTGTCAACAGTTGTTTGGTACGAGACCTATTTCTCTTCCACTGCTTCCTTTTCCAAGATTTTTTTCACTTTCTCAACTTCTGGAGGACTCATTGTAGAACATTAACTTGGCTTTGACCAAAATGTAGAAGACCCTGAGGAAATCAGGTCAGGACAAGCACTACAGCAAGGAGTGAGTCACACTGAGTGTGATGTGACAACCTTTCTTAGAAGCAGCAACATCTGAGATGCAGGCTCTTTTTCGAGAGTCTTTTTCAGACTCTTTTATCATTTGGAACACTCCTTCTCTGCATTATTTTATTTAAAATCTTGTTTTTATCTTGATGTAACTATAAACGTTTCCCATGTACCATGGGCCAGGAAACATTATGTTGATCAATACGTACATTGTATGAAGTCTGGGCGTTATCACTATTAGCCTTTGGGTTCTGCTGAGAGAAGTTCAATGAGAGAGATAGTCTGTAGACTATATACCTGTGGTTTTCTTTAATCGCTCACTGCTATTTGTTTTTATAAGAACTGACTTAATGTTTTTTATGTTGATAAGCCATTGTCCTTTGCCTTTGGAAGAGGTAAGCTTAAAACGATGGGAATGGCTTTTAAAAATACTCCTTTTTTCAGTTTTTCTAAATTTTCACTTGGAAATCTTTAAACCTACAGAAAAGGTGAAGGAACATCCATGTACCTTACTGGTTATTTTTTGCTACCATGCTTTATTTTTATAGTCACGTAAACACACAAACACATTTTCACATAACATCAAATTCACAAATTCATTTAAATGCATGAAATTCACATAACATAAAATTAACCATTTTAAAGTGCACAACTTGGTGGCATTTAGTTCCTTCACAGTGTTGTGCAATTGTCACCCCTATTTAGTTTCAAAACATTATACTCGCCCCAAAGGAGTCTCTATACTCATTAAAGAGTCACTCCCCATTACTCCCTCCCAGCCTCTGGTAACAACCAATCTATTGTGTCTCCACAATAGGATCATACAATATGTAACCTTTTCTATCTGAGTTCCTTCACTTAGCATAACACTTTAGAGGTCTATCCATGTTGTAGCATTGTTATTGGCTGAATTACATATATCCCCTCAAATGCATATGGTGAAATCATAACCCCAGTACCTCAGAACATGACAGACAGGGTCTTCAGAGAGGTAATTACGTTGGAATTAGGTCATTACTGTGGGCTATAACCTAATATGACTTGTCTCCTTACACAACGAGGAGGAGATTTGGGGTAACGTCAGAAAGATGACAGATTAGAAAGCCCAGACTTCTTCCTTCTCCACATGGACACACCAATTCAACAACAACACATGGATCAATTCCCCCTGGAAAAAGTTCAGAGACCAGCTGAGAGGTTCCTATACCCCAGCAGAGCTGAAGTCCAGCTGCGTCAAAGCAAGAAGAGAAATGCATCTCACTGTAATCTTTCCCCAACTACAGCACCACAGAATCAGGGGGAACTGGTCCGTGGAGTCAGTCTTCTAACATTTTGAGGGGCTGCCCAACAGACTGGTTCTGTCTTTCCTGTCTTAGCAAGAAGTGCGCAGGTCGGGAGCCACTGAGAACAAAGATTATAGTGTGGACCAGCACACACTCACTGGCCATCGACCTTTCCGTAAGTCGGCACAGACTAAATGGGGAAAAGACCCGAATTCTGGCTTCTCCCTGAGGTGGGGAAGAATTGGCGCATCTGTCCAACATTCAGCCTTTTGGGTGTAACCCCAGAGACCAGTTTCTGTGTGAGAGATTCCTTTCTGGGAATCAACCAGGTTAGAAAAGAAAACAACAACAACACAGCTGCCACTAGTTTCATCGCCAAGGACACAGCCCAGCCGGGTCACCCCCAATAGGAATCCAAAGTACTAAAGGCAAACTCAGGTGCATGGAGCTTCCAATCAGCTTTTACCCAGTTAACCAGAGAGTATCTCATGCAAGGGAAGAGACCAAAATAGTCACATTAAAAATAAAACTTCAGAGGAAACAGACTCTGAGGGGTAAAGAAATTGAGAAGAAACTCTTAGTAATATTAGAGATATTGCTGAAGAGAACTCAGAGATATAACTAAAAAGATAGTATTTGTGAAAAAAGAAAAAGATTTTTTCCTTTAATTTAGAGAATAAAAAATCTGTTAGGATTGTTTTTAATGGTAGGAGAAATGAAAAACTAAATATAACGGTTGAACTATAAGACTTATGAAAACGTCACAAAAGAACCAAGAGACAAAAATAAAAATAATAGAGAAATAGTAAGTCAGAGAATTGATCCAGATGGCCCAATATTAAAACAACAGGCATCTCAGAAGATGGGAATATGGGAGGAAAAAAATCCATAAAACTGCAAAGGAATAATGCAAGAACATTTTCTAGGATGAAAGTTATGAATTTCAAGACTGAAAAATGCGCAGCAAAATAAACAAAAAGAATATGCTACCCTGTAAGCTTCCAGAGATTAAAACAACAACCACCGCAACAACAACAAAAATATCCTGCAAAAATCAAGAATGAGAATGGCCATGAACTTTTCAAAAGAAACATCAAATACTACAAGACAATCTCTTCTAAATACAAGAGAACAATCTTTTCAGAATGCTCAGGGAAAATTATTCCAACCCAGAAATCTATAGCTGGTCAAATAACCACTTAAATATAAGAATACCATAGAGACATTCTTAGATCTGGTGGTTTTCAAACAAGCTGCCTCATTGCACTCTTTCTCGGGAAGTATGGGGTATCAACCTAGAGAGAAGATGTAGATTCTGGGGAAGAAGATTTAACCTAAAAGGGAATCCCTAGGACGATGGTGAAGGGGACCCCAGGTTGGTAGCTGTCAGCTAGCTTGGTCTGAAGCACATCAGACATTCCAAAAGAAGTTTTGTCAAGAAGATTAAACTATAGAACTTTGTGTGTTTAAAAGTTTTGAGAGGAGATTTACATGAAGGGAGAGTCTGGATTTGAAAGAGGAAGAAGGAGGAAGAGGAGAGGGAACAGAAAGAGAAAGAAAAAGACTCAGTCTCTCACCAACACACCTGCCCAAAACTCACCGGCTGATAAGAGCAATGCCTGCATACAGGTCTGTGTGAGGAAGCACATCGTGGGACTGGCTCATTGTATATCAAGAAGCTGCCTCACCAAAAAAGTGTTGTGGACTTCAGCTGGGAAAATAGACCCAAGCATTGCATAGTGCATCCCGTTTGCACAAGACAAAGGCAAGCACAGTCTTCCGCTGGTTCTTTCCCTACCTGGCTCTGAAGTCCACGCGGGGACAGGCATCCATCAGCTGGCCCATGTCACAGTGACTTCTTATCACACCTTCCTGGAATGGGCCACTCCCTGCTTAGCCCATCAGCACTTTCTTCACCCAATGGGTAATGACCTGATTCATAGTCGAGGGACAAAGGTTCTGGTGGAAGGCGGCACAGCAGGGCACCCCTTCCTGCTTCCCATCTCCATGGCCGAGAAAGCGAACCTCAGCTGGAGTCAGGTGCCCTACATCTAAAATTTGCTCCAGCAGAGCAGGAGAAAACCATTACAATCAGTTTGTAATTAACTGCAGGAATGGAGGAGGGAACATCCATCCACATGGATGACTGAAAAATGCCAGGCAACGCAAGCCCCACTGAGCTCAGAGCAAAAAGAATGAGTGAAGGAGTCTGCCTTAAAATAAAAGTTTATTATTGTTCAGGGGTGGCGAGACCAACAAGTCAGGGCACCACTGCCACTGACACGATAACTTGGTTCTCAGTTCCCAAGAGCAGGGGCCACAGCTTGCCATGGGTGCCACCCAGTGGCTGAGGCGAGGCCCCGGGGGCAGACAGAGGGGTTGAGGGGGATGTAGGCAAAAACCTTTAGTGTGGTTTCCACAGGAAAAACACAGATGAGGCAGAAAAAAGAAGGCCTAGGATAAGCTAATTGGAATAATTGCAGCCTGCTCTGGCGCACAGGGACTGTCCCTGGCCCTGGGGAGACTGGGGCAGTGGTGAGTGGCCCAAAGCGTGAGAGGTCCATAAAGGAGGTTGCTGGGCCCGGGGGCTCTGGGTTTCTTGGGGTGCACATCGAAACAGCATTCATAGGCAAGTTGTTTTCTATCTCTTGGAATTAGCTTACTCTAGGATGGGCAAGTTCTCTGCAACCAAGACCCCGAGATGTCAAAACATCAGGGATATAGAATAGAAAGAAATAGTTAATACAGAATTCCTGTTCTCCAGCTATTTTAGATTTCATATATAGATGAGATCACACAGTATTTCTCTTTGTCTGACTTATTTAACTTAGCAGGGTCCCCTGAGGGTCCATCCATGTTGTTGCAAATGGGAATGTTTCCTTTTTCATGGCTGAATAATATTCCATTGTGTACATTCCACATCATCTTTACCCATTCATCCACTGACAGATACATACATTATTGTGTTATTCTCTATTTTTGATGTTCTACCTGTGTGTGTGCATGTGTGTAGTTTTTGTAAGCCTGAAATATTTTATAATTTTAAAAATTGAAATTAAGAAATTAATTTAGCAATAAAGTAATTCAATCCTATAAAAAAAAGAGAAATAAACATTTCAGGTAAGCACAACATTGATAATGCCTACTTCAGCCTTGGCTTGAAAGGTGAAAAAGAAGTGTAATGAGGACATGGTATCACAAAGTATAGAATTTGTGTTTTGAAGAAGAGAGATCTTATTGCTTTAAAATAAAGCATGCTAGCCATGACACTTGGTCAGTTTGATACCAGGTGCCTATTAGGAAAGAATGGCCGAGGCACAAAGCTATAGCATCTCCCATAGCACATGTTAGCTGAACTTGTGCTGTCTGGATGAATTGTCTATGGACATAAACGAGAGAAAGGAAGAGGGAGATAATAACATATAATTTTATGGTTGATTTGCATACTTCCGTATACATGAGATTCACAGACAAACCATAGGCCACATGTAAAATTTCAAGAAAGAATAAAGAAAGACTTAGAGTGAGTTTGTTGTCACTGCTGTCCTTCCGCTGCATTTAAAAGAAATTGGGTGGATGCCTACAAGGAATCTAACATGTTTTTTTGCATGCAACTCATGTTTATATAGCTGAAAAGTATTTATAAGCTTTGCAGTCAATCTACTAGCATTTTTCCTTACTTTGCTGTTGTCATTGTTGCCTACATAAGTCACGCTCATTTGTTTCTAATTCATCTGGGGATGGGGAAGGAAGGAAGCAGGCTTCAAATCTCTTAGATGCACAAGATTTGACACAGGCTGCAGGTCTCCTCTGCCTGGTGGCTTCCCAGCAGATGCCTCAGCCATGACTTCATTGAATTCCAGTTGTTTTTCTGCAAATCTCTCCTTTTGTAAGATTCCCCTTTATTTCTGAGAAGAGGCGGTAAGGCTGCTTCGACTCCCTCCCAGTGCCTCCAAACACCAACAGAGCACCCTAGGTGCAATCTCATGTGTCTCTCAAACAAAGTAAAGAATATGCACTGAAAATCAGAATGGAGTTGCTGTATCTTCCTTTCAACACCCCTTTGAAGGTCTAGTATATGATTAAATGTTTACTGCATGATTATGTATAAAATACTTCTCTAAAGACTTTGGACATTGAAAACTACATACTGGAGAGAAAATAAATGCAATTTAGGTAACAGAAACATACCCTTACACTTTTTCTATATTGGGATGCAACTCCTTTGGTGAGGAGTATACAAAAACAGTTGACATTGAATCTATAAAGAATGATTAATCTTTTGTTTTAATGACCACAAATAGGGAAAGAGAACAAACCACTGTCTTTAGAGGGTCATTGTTTTGTGAAACCCTTGTGGGATGGGATTGTCCTACCGAAATCTATTACAGAGGCATGAATCTCCTAGGTGCCTATAAATATTTGTCAGTGAGGATGGTTAATAGACAAGCCATCTGGTGCCCCCGATCTTCAGAATTCAATAAGGTCTGTATTGTTATTGCTCAAGAGATTTCTGTTGTATAAACTCTGATGCTCGGTGTATATGCTGATGGAAGAGTTAGGTCCAAACTAACTCTGAGAGAATTAAAATTTGCAGGTGGAGGAAACATGGAAATCCTCTCCTGCCACAAACGCACAGTGGAAAACAAGGAAACTCACTCCTTTCACCAGTGCTCAGTTCTTGGTTAACTTCTCATTAGCAGTCTGCTCACATCTCATTTCCATTAAGAATATTCCGTTTTCTTTGTCTAAAGTGTTGAGTGGTTATGAATAGTAAGGATAGACTATCTGTAATTATTTTTTAATTATTAATGGTTTTGTTAGATCCTTTCACTTTTACATTACATTTCTGTTAATGTAAGTTAAATCAAAATGTACTTCAGTTGCCAAGCTGTTCCCCAATGTATTTTTCATTCTTTCATAACATTACTTCAGATTTCTATAAGGTGTGTAGGAGAAAGCTTGTCTTTCTGGAGTCACCCTGTTCATGTTAAGAGATTCAGGGACTATTGTGTTCTGCCAATTCACTGGCCACACCACTCGTCCTCACCAAATTTCTAAACTCCCAGAAGTACCCAATGTCAGAGTCATGATATATATATATATATATACACACAAGTTATTTGATCTTAGCCAGTATCTCTAAGGTGAATGCAGAGCATCTGTTTTATTTAGTGGTGCCAGGTGAAGGTCTCTTGGCACTTCATAGATAGGAAGATTCTTAATCAATTAGAAACCAAAGGAGAGGGTGATGAGTGAGTTTGAAAGGCACAGATGTCAGAGGGAGAAACTAGTGTCCAGGGTTTGTGGTCCAGCTAAATACCTTGAAGAGCAGTGTAGGCAGAACAAATATTCTAGCCCTGTGCCTTAGGAAGATAATGACACTGGGGGCAGAAAGAACTTCCCTGGAGAGAAGGGAAAATGTCCACCTTTTAATCAATTTTCCATCACCAGCGGAATGGCGCTTTTTGATGGTGCACTATTCCCTTAGAGAAATGGTCCCGGCTTGCATTACTAAGGGGCCTGGTTTCAGATCTAGTACTAAGCAACTCACACACATTCAAGTAACAATAGCCCTAGTGAGCTAAAAGAAGAGAGAGCCGGTGAGACTTTTAATTTTTTACCTACACAAACACTCAGCCCCAGGGACTTTTGTACCGTTACAGTTGGCGACTTTTGAAAAGAAATGTTACTCCGTCAGCGGTGAGCAGTGGGAGGGGGGGCAACGGAGGGCAGAGCAAAAACTCCTGGCGTAGGTGGGGCGCAACGACCCCCCAAGCAGTCCAGGAAGGGAGCCAGATCTTAACCAAAAGTATAGAGTTAACAAACACTGCACTGAACACAAACGCTACTAAAAATGACTGGATGCATTATGCAGAGGGATTTCTGGATTTCTTTCAAGTAATTAAGTTTCGATTTCTTACATTTATTTTAGTTCCAGGAAGCGCAAGGCGCCATGGATTGCAAAGTCTTCATTGATTGTTCCAATACCTTAAGTTTGATTTCGTGACTGGACTTAACTTTCGGAAGAGGTAAACACACTGACCAGGAAAATTTACTGCCACGAAAAATAACAGTTTCGTCGGGGCAAGTAAACACAGGGGTAGTGCTTGTGGATGGAACAGTGAGGTCTGTCCCTTCCCCCACAAACGGCGCAAGGGGCCATGGTGGGGAGCAGGTGTGCGTCCGAGGGAGTGTGCTTGTTAGCACGTGTGTGCCTGCGTGCGTGGGTGTGTGAGCGTGTCTGTGAGTGTGTCCAGTGCGTCAGTGTGTGAATCTGCTCCCCCCCGCGCTCTGGGGCGTGCGGAGTTGGATACCGAGGACTGAGTCCTTCCCTGAGGCAGGTATTAGTTTCTCGGCGCCTGTTTTGCTCCCGAGGTTGGTCGACTCCAGTGGGTCCAATCAGCTGTGCCCAGCGTGCGGGCTCCTCGCCACACGCAGCTACAGCAAAGCTACCAGGCGGAATCGTGAGGGCGTCTAGGAGCCCCGCGGGCATCCAGCGGGCCTTGGCTGGCTGCGTCCTGCGTACCCCTCCTCCCAGTCTGCTTTATTTGACATTGAACTCTGCTCCTTTTCCTCCGTCTGCGAAAGAGGGAACCGTTGCTTTCCTTTCTACTGTGACTCCGCTCAGCCCTTGTCCCCTGCCTGGCCACTTTTCTCAGTCCAGAATTACCTAGAGAGAACCACATGGCTTGTTCGGCGACAACAGGACCCTCGCCCTGGCACAAAACTGTTCCTGTCCCCAAAGCGTGCCCTCCAGTGCGCCAGTAGCCACTGATTTTGTTCCCTTCGCCTCGCCTCGCCTGGCCTTGGTAGGAGAGTTGGAGAGTGCAAGCCCGAATTTCGATCTACAAGAGCTTGGGGACTGCCGGAGGCCGAGGTTTCCGAAGACTCTGGCTGACTGCTCGCATTGGGAGGTTGAGTGGGACAGTTAGCCAGGAAGGCACTGAAAGGAGGGTGTGCCATCGAGCAAAGAGGGTGCTTGACGTCTTTGGGCGAAGGGGGTAGATTTGGGGCTTCCAGAGATCAGTGGGGAGGGAAAATTAGAGACAAACCCAGCAGCGTTGGTGGACTGCTTAGAAGAGGAAAGATGTCTGAGCACAATGCACCCATCGCTCGTGGAACGTAGTCCCTGTCTCAGGACGTAAGAAACTCAGGACGGCCCTCCTTCCCCGCGCTTCGCTCTGCGGCCAGTTCTCAGAGCCTTCCCAGGAGTCTCAGTTTGGGGGGTAATTCCCTCCTTCCCCACCCCCCCACCCCCCACCTTTCCTGGAACAGGCGAGGCCTTGGAGGAGTTTAATCACCTCCTACACTTCAGCCCCAAGCGACGAGTCCGGAGAGAGCTCAGGGGTCTGATTCTATTAAGAATCCTGGAGGAGATGAGTTGGGGATTTATCCTTTCCCTCTTTCCTCCCCCAAGCCCTGTCTCCCAGAGATCGAAATGGTGCATGAATAGGGTCAGATCTGTCCTTTAAGAAATGTTCCTTGCAGTCCAACTCAATTGTGTTTGAAATACAAAGAAATCACACTGCCCTTACTGGATTAAATTTTAATAAAACACATTAGGTCCGGTAAAATATGAATGCACTGCTTCAAATTTTAATAGTAAATTAGGACCCAGATACAGACAATGATTTCTCCCTTCGGGATGGCTGCGGGCCGCCGACTTCAGGGTGAGGGGGCGCCTACAGCAGGGACCCCGCTGCCGGGAGTTTGGGTGGAACATCCAGCCACTGCTCGTCCGCCTGGAGGGAAGCTGGTCACATCTGTCCGCAACTGGCAGCGGATGGGACAGACGCTATTGTCAAACAAAGAGGCTTGGCAAGAAGAAAGGCGCTCCTCCGTGTGGTGACACAGTTGATCCATTTTTCATTTCTCTGCTTTTAAAAGTCACTTCTTTGTTTTCTGTGGGTTAGGTGGGTCCGTAGGTGTGCAGAGGCGCCAACGCGGACAGGTGCTTGGGCATAAAAGTGTATGTTGGGGTCACATGAAGCCGATTTTGGGTATTGGGCCATTTCCTTCCACCCCTTGGGTTTATTCCCAACTTTACAAGTCTTTTGATGGCCTCCACTATCTGGGTGGCGGGGGCGGAGGAGCTATAGCCTTTCTTCCTCCGTGAACAGCGTCCACACTTGCTGGAGCACTTTGCAGCAACGCCTGTGGGCAAATCCGAAATGGGTTTTATTGATATCACCGCAAAGACGTTAGTATTCTGGACAATCCTGAAAGGAAATATTGCAAGATTGCAAGCCGTGGTGATGAAGAATTGCATTTTCCCTCTAAGGCAACACAATTACTGCTGTTCATTTTTCACTTTAACTGAGAAAAGGGGATATCTAACTCTGAGACTTTTTAAAATATATGTGTTTTCTAGAGGAAAAGAATAAACTTTTGAGCTGTTCTATAACTACATATTAATTTCATCTCAATGTGATCATTAGCATAAAGGGCTTCTTTTTTCTGTCTGGAATTCGAGATATCACTGAGAAATATCTGAGAGATTTTCAAAAGTTATATTGAAATTAAGTTAAGGCTATATAGATTTTAGCCATCAGGAAAATATTCTCTTGGAAGTTGTCCTGCTTAAACTAGTTTCAGTCAATAAACTCCACATCAAACAAAGTTTTTTTCCCAGTTATTTTAACAGTGCCCTTTTTATTTCATGAATTTATTATACAACCTTATTTACCATATGAGGTGGTGACAAGTGTTTAGCATTTTGGAGATCAGTTGTCAGTTGCTATTAAAATCAAGATTAATTCATATTAACAATGTGCATTTCTCAATACTCCCAGGTGACAACATACATTAAAACAACTATTGCAAGTAATTAAGCTCAATAAAGGAGGAGGGGACAGGAAGAGGTTCAAAACACCCCCAAATATTTGATTTTGCAATTCAAGTTCAGCAGACTGTTGCCACAATAATGCTTGGGAAACTCATCAGGGTTGCTTTTCACTTTACATCTAATTAGGCACCTAATGAAAGAGAAGAATTTTCTCCCCATGGGGTTTTTCTCCTTGGTATGTATGTATGTATGTATGTATGTATGTATGTATTTAGCTTAATCCCTTCTCTTTTTATCACCCACCTTCCAAGCCCCTCCCTTCTAACAGCTGTCAGTCTGGTCTCTATCTATGAGTCTTTTTCTGTTTTGTATGTTAGTTTATTTTGTCCATTAGATTCCATATATGGTACTTGTCTTTCTCTGACTGACATATTTCACTTAGCATAATACTCTCCAGGTCCATCCATGCTGTCCAAAAAGTTGGGTCCCTCCTTTTTTATGGCCCAGTAGTATTCCATTGTGTAAATGTACCACAGCTTTTTAAAAATCCACTCATCTACTGATGGGCACTTGGGCGGCTTCCAAGTCCTGGCAATTGTAAATAGTACTGCAACAAATACGAGGGTGCACATATTCTTTCAAATCAGTGTTTGTTTTTCTTCAGATATACTCCTAGAAGTGGAACCTTTGGGTCATAAGGCGGTTCTATTTTTAATTTTTTAGGAAACTCCATACTGTTTTCCACAACACCTGTGCCAATCTGCATTCCCACCAACAGTGCATGAGGGTTCCCTTTTCTCCCACCCTCATCAACACTTGTTTGTTGATTTATTGATGACAGTCATTCTGACAGGTGTGAGGTAATATCTCATTGTGATTTTAATTTGCATTTTACTGATGATTAATGATGTTGAGCATCTTTTCATATGTCTATTGACCATCTCTGTGTCTTCTTTGGAGAACTGTCCATTCAGGTCCTTTGTCCATTTTTAAAAATTTTATTTTTGGTATTGAGTCTCCTTGATATTCTTATGCCTTTATTAAAACACATAAACAAACTCTTTAGGAGTGCAACACCCAGAGTTTCCCCTGTGATTCACTTAGCATTGTAATCTGGGGAAACTAGGTAGAGGTAGACATTTGTCTTCCAGTTCCTGTCATCCTGCACTCTCATGAGCCTTGTGGCCCTTACACACAACTGATACAAAAAAACATACCCAAAATACTTTAATGGATTTTATTAGGTTTTAGAGATGCTCAACAGTTTATACTAATTAGACCATCCAAAGCCTTTTGAAGATTAAGCAAATTGGACAACCCTTGTTAATTAGAACATAATTTGAAGTTTGAAATTATATCACTGATGAAGTAGTCTAATTAGTATGATGATATGCTAATGGACCAGTGAGACAGAGCAACAGTGGAGTTTGGTGTGAACCTCTCCAGGGCTTGCACGAAAATCCTTTCTCCTATGCCGGCATTAATAAAAGATTTCTATAGACTTCAGCCTTTCCACGATGACATACAATTTATAGTACACACAATGCATTAGCCCATAGTGCTGCTCAATTTTTTCACTATTATGAAAACTAATAAATTCGTCAAGCTGAATTAAGCATACAAATCAGATGAGGCATAGCAGATTACATAGTGAAGCGCGGTGTCTCCCGAGCCTAAATGAAATTTCAATCTAATAATTCCTTCCTGGCCCAGTCATAATTTGTTTAGAGATGTTGCTCTACTTCTTTCAAAGCGCTATTCGCACTATAATTAAATGATACTCAAGCTTTTAACTTTGATTTATTTCATTTCTCGAAGCTGGAGACAGTGAGAGCTGTACAATGTCATTTTTTTTTTATTTCCTTGAAAATTACCCTGGCTGTTGTTGATACAGAAATTAAACACCTAAGCATTTACTTGGACCGTCCGGCCCAAGCCACATTTATTCATGTCAACGCCCTCTCTGCAGTCCCGTGCCCAGGCTTCTCGGTTCAGCTCGGGAGCAGTACTGGTAGGAATCCCCTTCGGCTACCATTTACTTGTTCCTCCACGGAAGGGAGGAGAAAGGCAAGCCCTGAAGTAGCGCAGGAAAGCGCAAGGGGGTTAAGAACCATGGACAGAGCCCGTCGCGCGCAATTTGCCCTGGTCTTCTGGGTGCCCCCGCGACTTCGCCAGACTATGCCCCCAACTTGAACCTGCCGCCTGGCCCCACTGAGGTCAGGGGTGAGCCGGTGGCCCCTTCTTGCTGCAGCCACGGGGCTTCCGGGTGCTGACCATTCGAGGGCCCTCCTTCGCCAAGCTCCTTCCCACTCTGTTTTGTCCCAGCGCGCGCCAGCGCCTCTAAGGCCTGCCGCCTGCTCTCGCACCTGCTCGTCTTCCCCAGGCACCGTGTGCCTGCACCTGCTCCCAGCAACCCTCGTCCGGGTGGGGCCACCCACGGACTCCAGCGCATTGGTCTCGGGCCTTATTACCCTCGCCTGCACCCCGTTCGTTCAGCACTCTAGGAAGGTGACAGCAGCCCCCAACACTGAGGGAGGCAGAAGACACCGGAGCAGGGAGGAGAGGAAGGCCGTGCGTGTGTGTGTGTGTGTGTGTGTGTGTGTAGGAGAGGTTATCTCCTTCTTTTACAACGGGAACTGTGTGTGTCCACTTCTAAGAAAAGCGCTTCCCACTGGGACAAAAGTGCGAGCAAAGTATTGGCTAAAAATAGGCTATCTCTGTGCGGAGCGGCTGTGGGAATGAAGATAAGTGGGACTTGTGCCAACCCCAGGGCGTGTGTGTATTGGGGGGGCAGTGTTCAGTAGCACATGCGCTCTGTGATCTCTGGCCCTGCCTCTCCTTCTGTCAGTTGCCCCTTCCTCCTTTGATTGTAGCTAATGAAGAATAATAAATCCAGTAGCGGGGTTTGTCCCTGGATCTGTCCAAGACCCAACTCACACTCAACTGGATACAGGCAGGAGAAGGAGAAAGATGCGGATGAAAAGAAAAGAGGGTGGAGTGGAGTGTGTGTCTGTGGCGGTGCTGAGGGAGTACAAGGGGACAGGGGGCGGTGTGGGGGGGAGAGAGTCGCATGCGCATAGGCGACCCGGGCCGGCTCCGCGGCCGTCCAATCCGCTGAGAGCTTCGAGAAACCGAGAGAGAGAAAGCCCTGCAGCCCTGTCGACCCCATGTCTCTTCGGCACCAGGCACCCGCGGGGCCGAGGGGGCTCAGAGCAGACCACCAACTGCTGCGCGCACCGGACTGCAGCGCAGAGCAGCTCGAAAAAACCGGGTCGGCGTCCGCGTCCACCGCAGTAGCAGGGAGCCTGGGATCGGGGTCACCTGAGCTGCGGGGAGGGGTGGGCCGAGTGGGGGCGGAGGCCTAGAACTTAGCGGTAAACAGGAGGCGGGGGAGGCAGCCAGGTTAAGAGATGTTCCTAGTAGTCTAGGGAAAGCCTCATCGGAGGTTGCCTTGGCCCGCAACTTTATTTAGGAGTTTCTTTTCCCACCGAGGCGGGGACCGGGCGAAAGAAGCTGGAGGGGCTGGAGGTCAGTTCCTAAGTAGGAACTACCCCGCGAGTAGAGTGTAGACCCTGCCAGTGGGGTAGGGTGGAGTGGGGACACTAAGGTAAGTGAGGGCTTCGGGGAGCCGGGAAGGGGCGTTGGCATCTGAGCGTAGGCGGGGGCAGGAGCGGGAGGTGGAGGGAGCAGCGGGGGAGCGAGAGGCGGGTATCCGGAGAGCTGAAAGGGGCCGAGACAGGAGGGAGCAAAAAAGGGAGAAGGGGCGACGCTAGAATCCGAGCTGGAGAGACTGACGCTTCCTGGCAGGGGAGGGCGGAGGCGCGCGGGAGGGAGGGAGGGC